>CATKHM010000472.1:0-18260 GCA_949751825.1 Blepharisma undulans
AGTTAAACTCCTGGGAATTTGTTATGCACTCGAAGTTTGGGATAAGGGTTGTTGACATTTGGCTATTTATTAATTATTACTACGAATGAATATGGTGAATTTGAAATCTGTTAGTCTCCATTTATTCGAAATTAGTCTTCGCAAAATCTCTTTATTATGGTAATCCAAATTGATTTTTATTGAAGCAATTTTGATTTTGCATGACCATATTTTTTACTGAACAAATTACTTCTATCATAATATCTCTTAGAAAAATATTTTCTATTTTCTATATGCTTATTTCTTATTTATGAGTCTATTTAGCGAATGCTCAATTAATTTACTCTATTCATTCTTTACGATTTCTGCGAAATCAGGGTGCAGAAGTAAAACAGCATTCCCTTTTACTGCAATTGTCTTTTGTTCCACCTTTTCAACAGTCGTAGATAAAAAGCATTTTATCTTGGAAGATTTTGACACTTCAAGTCCTTCAATAATTGTCTTAGTTTCCACTTCTTCATCCACATATACAGGTGCAGTGAAATTCAAAGTCTGTGATAAATAGGCTGCCCCAGGAAAAGTCTGTCTAAATAGCTTGGTTATCAAAGAAGCTGACATCATCCCATATACAAAGTTCGCATTGAAACCCAGCTTGGCTGCAGCAGAGCTATCAAAATGCACTAAGTCTCGATCTCCTATTACAGATGCGAAGGTTTCTATATCATTCTTTGTGAAGGCTCTTCTTAAAAAGGCATAATTTCCAATGATAAGTCTTACTTTGCCTGCTTCTTTTGTAATCAAAGACATTTATTGGTTGAAAATTATAATGGATTAATATGATTTATATGGAAGATAGCAATCATTGAAATGGATGATGAGGAAATTTTGAGGAAATTATATTAGATTATATTATAGACACAAAGTTATCTCAAACAGACCATTTAAGTACTATCAGAAGACTCCTGAATAGAGGGGTCTTTATTTCTATAAAGCATGTTATACAGATCCTTCATCGACCATGTGCAGAGATCTCCTAGTTCGCTTTCCAGCTGGTATTGGATTTTTGCTGGTGTTTCTCCATCATTATACATCTTCACAGCTCTTTCTTTGATGTCGTCAGGTATGTATCTGTTTTTTGCTGTTTTTTTGATTTCATCTATTGTCAATAAATCATGGGTGTGTTGGAGTTTCCTCATAGTTATGACCCACGCATTTCCTTTTAGTCTCAGTATGATATGGCACTTGCACATTTTCTTGATACTTTTTCTATTTCTTCTCTTTGATTGGTCCTCAATCTTTCTCATTCTGACTTTGCCCCTTGCAGAGCAGGCGTATTCTTGGTACACATCTTTCTTGCTGTTTCCTTTGCAGATGTTAAATCCACATTTTAGTGCATAATCTTGAAAAGCCTGAGCAGCCTCTTCTAAAGTGCTAAAGGCTCTTCCAATTGCTATGCATTCATTATCAATTGGAGGGGTAACCTCTGCAAATTGTTTATGCTCTTTGAGAGTTGGAAAAGCAGAAATTTCTTCTTTGACGTTAAAAGAAGAAACCAGATGATTCGTTTGGGGTGTTGATATTTTTGGCTCTTCTTCGGGCTTGATGAGTGTTGTAATAATGGAGTTTTGAAAAGGGACATTATAGTCGGATGCAATCTTGAGAAGTGCTTGAGAAGCTTCGACTATGCATTTGCTGACTTTTTCGTGCTCTAATTTGGATAAATCTATATAAATTTTACCAGCTCGGAGAGAAGTTGTGTCGGTCGGGTCTTTGAGGATTGCAATGAGGTTATTTACATTCTCGATAATAGAATTCAAGGCTTGGGCTGAGGTGATTTCATAAGAGGATTGACGAACATACTCTTCTTTTGCCAACCAGTTTAAAGGGGAATGGGAATACCATGTCATTTTAGATTCTAAACTACCAATTTACTTAAGCATTTTTGAGTTCTAATGGCTATAAAATAGGAATATTAGCTAATTTCAGATAAATATGAAGGTTTAAAATATAAATTTACAAATTTAAGGCAAAATTATAAAAATCAAGGTCAGAAAGATAATGAAGAAGAGCTTACCAAGTTTTTTACTTCTTGAATTTTTAAATTTAATTTTATAAAATATAAATTATAAGAATAAAAAAAATTAAGAATTTGCTTGGTATGCTTTTGAGCTCTCATAATGCGAAAATAGTTATCACGTTTATGATTCTGGCATCACAACACCCTTTTATAAATAATTTCAATTTATAAGAAATCGGTAAATATGATTGTAGAATTATACGAGTATTCAGCATTAATTTAGACAAAGAAATTTTTTACTGGCAATGCTGCCATAACTTAAAATATTCTAAAGTTTTATGTGGAGAATTATAAACAATATGGGAAGACCTTTAATTCTCATTTCTCTGTTATTCCTCGGAGCTTCTGCTTTTTTCATTAAAAGTGCGAAACTTCCTGAAGGACAAGTTCAGTTTGCAGATATCAAGCCTTTGGATGCCATGCCAGCTAATCTGTTCTGGGGCAATTACTCAGGCATTAACTACTTGACAGTGTCAAGAAATCAGCACATTCCACTATACTGTGGGTCATGCTGGGCACATGCAGCCACCTCAGCCCTTTCTGACAGGTTCAAGATTCTCAGAAACACTTCATGGCCAGATATTAATTTGGCTCCACAAGTATTCTTAAACTGCGATTTAAACGACCAAGCATGTGATGGAGGAGATCCAATCAACGTCTACGCCTATATCTACGCAAACGGCACTACAGATGAAACTTGCCAAGTTTACAAAGCAAGAGGTTGGACTAACGGTGAAACCTGCGGTCATTTCCAACCATGCTATACTTGCCAACCAAATGGCAGATGTGGAGTCCCTGCAACTTACCTTAAATATAACGTCACTTCATATGGTCAGGTTACAGGAAACAACCTAACACAAAACGTCCAGCTTATGATGAGTGCTTTACAACAAGGCCCAATTGCATGTGGAATAGACGCTACTACTGGATTCCATGCCTATACAGGAGGAATTTATACAGAACCAACTGATATTTGGGATATCAACCATATCATTGAGATTGTTGGATATGGAGTAAATCAGCAAGGCACCAAATACTGGATTGGAAGAAATTCATGGGGAACTTACTGGGGAGAAGGTGGATTCTTCCAGATTGTTATGGGGCAAAATATGTTGGATATTGAAACATATTGCGTTTATGCTAATCCAGATCCAAATATCCAAGTGTTTAATAGCAGCAGTGCAGCTTTGAAAAAAGAAGAAGAAGTAAAGCCTTATGTCGAGATGCAAGTGGAAGCTGCTCTTGAGAGAAGAAGAAATAAAGGAAGAGTTAGAAGAATCAGCAGAGAGCAAGTAATTACTAGTCCACCATCATGGGAAACTGTCGATGCTGCTACCCTTCCTAAAACTTGGGATTGGAGAAATGTCAGCGGAGTGAATTATTTATCCTGGAATAGAAATCAGCATATTCCTCAATACTGCGGATCTTGCTGGGCTCATGGACCAACCTCTGCATTAGCTGATAGAATTGCTATTTTAAGAAACAATACTTTCCCACAAATCAGCTTGTCTCCTCAAGTCCTAATTAACTGCAATGCTGGTGGAAATTGCAATGGAGGTGATCCAATTGGAGTTTACAAGTATGGGCATAATAAAGGAATCCCAGATGATACCAATCAGCAATATGTAGCAGAAAATCCATCCAAATTCAGCTGCAATGGCACTCAAATTAGCGAAACCTGTGTTCCTCCTCCTCCACCTGCAGGATTCGATAACAGCACTTGCTCAGCTATTACTAACGAAAAGCTTTGGTATGTCGGAGACTACGGCAATGTTGCTGGACCTAATAAGATGAAAGCTGAAATATACAAGAACGGACCTATTGGATGTGGAATTGATGCTACAAATAAGTTTGAAGCTTACACTGGTGGAATTTATTCACAGTGGCTCCTTTTACCAGAAATTAATCATGAAATCTCTGTTGTCGGATGGGGTGTAGCACCAGATGGGACTGAATACTGGATTGGAAGAAACTCTTGGGGAACTGCCTGGGGTGAAAACGGATTCTTCAAAATGAAGATGTACAGTGATAACCTCGGAATTGAAAGTGATTGCGATTGGGGTATTCCAGACTTAACCAGATAAGTTAATCTGAATTTCATAATAAAATAATTTCGTACTTAACTCCTTTTACATAAGCTTAATTTATATTACTATGAGAAGAAAAAGATAATATTATTGCATATGTTTCATCTCTATATACCTAAACTATATATGAAGTCGCGACTAATGATGAGAACACAGAAGCTTTGAAAAATTTCTGCAGAAGAGAGAGAGTTTGAAAATTTATTTTTAACTTTTTGCTTCTTTTCAACAAAAAATTTATTCAAGATCAATATATCATTGCTTTTTTAAGACTATGTCAAGATTGTGTTTAGATAGGTATTGCAGATAATAAGTAAAATGGCAATTTGAAATAATCAAATCAATAATTTTATTATGAAAAACGTCTTTTCAAGTAAAAATAAGCTTAATTTTCTTACTTCTTCCATGAAATTGTTTATTTAGCATACATTTCAAAAATATTTATACCATATTCTGGGCGAGGAAATAAAAATGGGAAAATCTCTAATTCTTATTTCTCTGTTACTCTTCGGAGCTTCAGCTTTTTTCCTTAAATCCGATATAGTCCATGAAGCTTCAACTCCTTTTACTGATGTTTTACCAATTGAGGCAATGCCAACTAACCTTTTCTGGGGTAACGTCTCAGGCGTTAATTATTTAACAGTGTCCAGAAACCAGCACATCCCTGTATACTGCGGATCCTGCTGGGCCTTTGCAGCAACTTCAGCTCTATCAGATAGATTTAAAATCTTAAGAAACGCTACATGGCCAGACATTAATTTGGCTCCCCAAGTATTCTTAAACTGTGATTTCAATGATCAAGCTTGCAATGGTGGAGACTCCATCAATGTTTACGCTTATATTTATGCCAATGGAACAACAGATGAAACTTGCCAAGTTTACAAAGCAAGAGGATGGACAAATGGAGAAACTTGTGGCCATTTCCAACCATGCTATACTTGCCAACCAAATGGAAGATGTGGAGTCCCTGCAACTTATCTTAAATACAACATCACTGCATTCGGTAATGTAACAGTTGCTGATCAATCTCAAAACGTTCAACTTATGATGAGCGCTCTACAGCAAGGTCCAATTGCATGCGCCATTGATGCTACTGCAGAGTTCCATAATTATACAGGAGGAATTTTCTGGGACAAAACTGGAGCTAATAACTTGAACCATGAAATTTCAATTGTAGGATATGGTGTGGATCCAACAGGAACTCAATATTGGATTGGAAGAAACTCTTGGGGAACGTATTGGGGTGAAGGTGGATTTTTCAAGGTTGTTAAAGGAATTAATAACATTGGAATTGAAAGCGATTGTGTTTATGCTACTCCTGATCCAAATATTCAAGTATTCAATAGCACTCAAACTGCGGTTAAAGAAGAAGTTAAGCCATATGTGCAAAATCAAGTTGAGCAAGCTCTTGAAAGACCAAGAAAATACGGAAGAGTCAGAAGAATCAGTAGAGAAAGTGTAATTACCAGCCCTCCATCATGGGAAACTGTTGATGCTGCGACCCTCCCTAAAGCTTGGGATTGGAGAAATGTCAGTGGAGTTAATTATTTGTCCTGGAACAGAAATCAGCATATTCCTCAATATTGTGGGTCATGCTGGGCTCATGGGCCAACCTCTGCATTGGCTGATAGAATTGCAATTTTAAGAAATAACACTTATCCACAAATCAGCTTAGCTCCTCAAGTTCTAATTAACTGCAATGCAGGTGGAAATTGCAACGGAGGTGATCCAATTGGAGTTTACAAGTATGGACATACTCACGGAATTCCAGACGATACCAGTCAACAATATGTCGCGGAAAACCCTGCTAAATTCAGCTGTTCTGGTACTCAAATTAGTATGGACTGTGTCCCTCCAGCACCTCCAGCAGGAGTGGAAACAGGCAACTGTTCAGCTGTTACTAATGAAAAGCTTTGGTATGTTGGAGACTATGGCAATGTTGCTGGACCAAATAAGATGAAAGCTGAAATCTATACAAATGGGCCTATTGGATGCGGAATTGATGCTACTAATAAATTCGAAGCTTACACTGGTGGAATTTACTCGCAATGGCTGCTTTTGCCTCAAATTAATCATGAAATCTCTGTTGTTGGATGGGGTGTAGCACCAGATGGGACTGAGTACTGGATTGGAAGAAACTCCTGGGGAACAGCTTGGGGTGAAAACGGCTTCTTCAAAATGAAGATGTACAATGACAATCTTGGTATTGAAACTGACTGCGATTGGGGTATTCCGGATTTAACTAGATAAACAACTTTCTTTAGCTTAATTTATGTTAAAAATTTTCTGAAGTTTTAAATTATTTTATGCTTATTTAAATCCTAACTCCCCCAATTAATAGCGAAAAACTATAGAATTTTTCTCTAAAAATTGACCCATACCACAAAGGTCACAATCCTTGAAGAGCTTGTAGTAGATAATGAAGATAAAACGTTTTCAGTCGATTTAACAAATAGGCTAGAAAGCACAGCAAAAGAGTCTACAGCAAGAGTTATATTGGTTTTCGCAAATTCTATGATTAGGTCACAGATTTTACATTCTGCTGATTCCAGTGTTATGGGTGACTCCAGATATGTGCGGATTTAAATAGCATTTCTATGATAGATCTCCCTGCCATTGCACAGGCATCATATGCAGATTTAGATTCTACTACTTTGGGGTGCTAATAGCAGGCGCTATTGGATTTTTAGAAGAAGATACTTTTTATTTATCACAAAATCCATTAGGTGTAGTAAAAACTAGATTGACATTAGCATGCGAAGGATATGCGAGTTTAGGATATCCCAAAAAACCATTATCAAAAATAAGTGGGTCTGATTTGAAAGCTTATATGATGACAAATCCAGCAACTCCTACTTTGCCGTATAGCCTTCATTTTGATTCGTCAGGGAAAAAGCAATCAAATTACAATCTTTATAATATGCAAATTTTTTGTTTTATAATGTTGGATATTGGGATCAGCCTGATAGAAAGATCGTTATCACTAATAAAGAAGCTTCTATTATATGACCCGGTCTTGTAACTAAAGTCCCAACGATCAAACTCCAATTATAAAAAAAGGTCTCTTATATCCTCTTCTTGACTCAGACGGAAATTCCTTCAAATATGGGCTAAGTATTCAACAAGGCTTTGACTTAGCAAGTAATGACACTAAAATGTTATGTGATTATAAAATCAATGGTGTTTATAAAGATACACTGATGACAGCAAGTATTGCAAGTGTTTATATAAGAGCTCTTGGCTCTGAATATGCATTAGGCTATATCGATCCATTCAACATAAAAGAAGCTACATCATATATTAGCACTCTTGCAAATTCTGCAGACCCAAAACCATTAGTCTCATATGGTGCTACTGGAGCAAATTTAACATCATCAGTAGTATATCCAAAATTTTTAAGGACAATTCAGCCTGATGGTCTGCAAGCAGTCGCTGTCGCCATGCTTATTCAGCAAAAGGGTGGAAAAAGATAGGTGTCATATATACTGATGATGGATTTGGGATTGAGATTTATAACAGCTCTTACTATTAAAAATAAAGAAAGCAAAAGAAAAATTACTGCTGCTGTTAATGGGATTATTACTGATGATGTAAAAAGTGATCTAGATGAAGCATAAAAAAAATTATAAGAAATTAAATAAATTATTGTATATTTAGGAAGCAATATCACAGGCGCCGAACTCACCAAACAAGGCTACGATAAAACTCTTTATGGAAGTAACTCCGCATGGATAGGGGCTATGTGGATAACTGACAATCTTTTCTCTACAATTACCTCTTAGAATTTGTTTTTAAAGTATTTAAGCAAACAAAAGTAATGGTGATAATAAATATTTTTTATTCCAGCATTTAAGATTCTTCAGCAATAATTGTATTTTTATAAAACAAATAAGCAATAAATATCTTGATTAGCTGCTGAAATTCTACAGTTTATTTGAATAAACTCATTAACTGACTGCTTTAAATAAGTTATTCAATTTCCCAAAAGAACGAAAGATTTAGGGGGTTGTAAATAATTAATAAATTATTAAACCTATATACTTTATTTAATTATTTGAATAATTTAAGCATGCATTGGGTTTTAATACATTCAGGTTTTGGTAAAAAGAGCCATTATATAATTTGCATGGAGGTAAAACGATGTTTCGAGCCAGAATTCGAGAATGAGGTTGAATATGCATGCTATTGTACTTCTCATAAAACACTGTTCTGTGAGCAGCATTTTGGCAAGCACTATAAATTGCTTAATAGAGATCATAAATTCGAATCAATTTTTGTAGAGCCTTTTGAAGAGACGAAAAAAGCAGTTCTTGAATTTGAATTTCTTGGAAGAGAAAATTCAAAGATTAGTAAATTAAAGAGAAAAATATTAGCTTCTTT
This sequence comes from Blepharisma undulans, assembly GCA_949751825.1. Lineage (NCBI taxonomy): Eukaryota > Ciliophora > Heterotrichea > Heterotrichida > Blepharismidae > Blepharisma > Blepharisma undulans. Next base: position 8,521 of record CATKHM010000472.1, read on the forward strand.
AGCCAGCATTTTTTTTGAGTCATAGAATGATATTGAAGATCTCTTGAAAAATTTAGATAATTATTCAACAGAAGTAAGCAGCTGTTTTGACAAGATTATTAAGAAAAAAATTGAGTAAATTATTACCACAATAGACAGCATGATGTTTTTACTTTTTGTTCTTCTTCTAATTTTATCTCTTTGATTAGAGTCAAAGAATTTTTCTTCAAATCAAACTTGAAGTATGTGCAATTTTCATATAATATTTTTGCAATATAGATTGCTCCTTTATGATAATAACAATTTATGGAATGATGTTTGTCAAAATCGATATTTGATTCTAAAATTTGTCACCATGCACTATCACTACCAACCTCGCTTTGATATATTTTTATTGGTGAATTAAGAGTAAATTGAAATAAATATAGCCTCTCTCCTGCATTTACCAATGTCTTTCATTTATCTTCTTCAAATTTATAAGAAATTTCAATGAAAGAGTTGGCATCAATTGAATATCGTAAAAGTGATGAAGTATAAAATACAGAAATCACAATATTTTCATTTAATATTGCACTATGGCATAAAGAGGGTGATCTTGGCATTGGAGCTAGATAAATTCATCGATTTTCATCCAGATCAAATTTTGCAGAAACATTGATATCTCTATCTGCATCATTCGTTCCTCCAAATAAATAGACATTTCTTTTGAAATAGATAAGACATGATAAATACGTAGGTATTCCAGATGGAAGCTCTTTTACTTCTCAATTTTTATCAATTATAAAGGTTTTCGCATATGAATAATTACCTCCATGGCAGAATAATTCATTATTTGGGAGTTGAGCAATGTTTATGTATCATCGTATTGCTTTGATATTTTTTAATTTTTGTCTTTTAGTTTCAATGTCATATATAAATAATTTTTCTTCTTCTCATAAATAAATATATCTACTTTCCATAGACGTGTCGCTTGGTTTTATTTGATAATTTGGTTTAAGAATCGGATTATGAGATATAAATTTGGAGCCAAATCTTTGAGGCTCTACATTCAAATGTGAATCTTTGCTTTGAGTTTTGATTTCCATATTTTTCTCCCAAGTTTCAAACTCATTTTTGCTTTTCTCGATATTTTCTATTAGATCCTTCATAGAATTTTTTAGTTCTACTAGTTTATTTCCACTTAAAGCTGTAATGGATTTTACAAAATTATCTATTTTGAGAACTTTAGACTCAATTGTTTTTATACAGTCATTGAGAAAATACTCAATCATTTTCTTGATTGCATCGCTCTCTCCTATGCTTTCTCTCAAGGTATTAAGGAGGCTATTGCTGTTTTGGATTGCATTTTCAAGGTTTAAAATGGCCTCATCTTTTTCTTCTATATTAGCTTTCATTTCTGCTATTACTTCGTTCAAAGCCTGATTATCTTCATTAAGAGATTTAATTTCTTTATTAAGAGACATAATTTCATTTTCAAAAGACTTGACTTTGCCCTCAAGCTCTGAATTTTTTTGTCTTTCTTCGTTGAGAAGACAATAGTAAATTTTACTCATAGCTGATGTTTGTGGAATCGCTATTCCCAAGCTTATAGTTTTGCAGATTATGTATTCATTAGTTACTATATCAACTATTGCTGGCCGCTCATTTCTTTTCTTCTTTAAGCAAAGTTCTACAAAAGTTTTCAAATTATCGGAATACTCATTTCTTATTGGCTTAGGCTCTTCAAATTTTATTTTATTCACATTTGTACTAAAAGGATGCTCAAGATTGCACAGAAAATATAAAACACATCCAAGTGCCCAAACATCGCTTTCTTTATCTTGGATTTCGCCATCACATGTTCTGGGCGAAAAATATGCTCGAGTTCCTCTAATTGATGAAGTTTGAAAATGCCGAGAAAGTCCAAAATCTCCGATTTTTATATTGTTTTTTTCATAAAGTAAAATATTTTCTGGCTTAATATCTCGATGGATAAATCCATTTGAGTGCAAACATTCGAGCCCAAAAGAAATTTGGATAAAATATTTTCATATTTCGTCTTCTTCGAAGAAGTCATTTTCACCCTTGTCAGCTATGGCTTTTAAAAGATCATGGTTGTCACAATAATCTAAGATCATGTAGACCAAATTTCCAACTTCGTAATAGCAGTCTAAATGAAGAAGATAAGGGCTATTAAGCTCTGTGAGCACCTCCAATTCAGTTTTGATGTCTTTTCAGTTTTTTGGATCATTAGTTCTGGTGACGATTTTCATTGCAAATTGCTTATTGTTGCTTTTCTTTATAACTTTAAAGACTGCTCCATAGGATCCAGCATTGATGGGATCCTGAACTATAAAATTGGTGGTTACTTCTATTGGAAAGGCAGGCATGCTTTAAAAATATATTATCGAAATTATTGTTGCTACAATTATGGACTGGAAATTTGAGATTAGCCTATAGATCAAACATTATTTAAAGAAAGAATTACTCAGAGCCTTAAGCATATAAAATTATCAGAAATTGCATTTCATTTATAATCCATTTTAATTCATCTACACTTTTTAGAGCTAAAATATCTAAGTTTTACACTAAAATTTAAAATTACCAAGCTTTGTACAAAATTAAGGATAATTATCATTTGTAGATGATTTAAAAGAATTTCTTTATTTATATTTTGAATTTAAAGATTTTAACATAAAATCTCAGTTTACTTAAATATTAAACATTTTTAGGCTTTATGCTTATAATTAAGTCCATACTTATGCATACTAATTTATTTCATATTCTCAGCATATACATTAAAGCTTGGCTTATTGATCGCTGGCATATAAATGAAGCAGCTTAATACTTGTTAACATATTTATTTAAAGAATTATTTATTTGGTAGCTGATAATTATCTTTTATAATTCATAAATACACAACTTGCAACCTTTATCAACAAATCACTTGTATAACTTTCTTCTTTTTAGCTGTGGCAATCTTAAAATAATGTAATTTTATGGTATTATTTGACATATTCTCAAAAGCTTCACTGACTGATGGAAAAGAGCTACTGCTATAAAAAGGTTATCTCCATAAATACTTGCACTGTTTTAGGATTTTTGGGGTGTTTTTCAAAGTGCTGTTTCTTTATCTGTCATATCTTGAGAGGTCATGCAATATTTAAATGAATCAATTTCAGCTCAAATTTTCCATTGTTTAAGATTTCTTCACAGGATTTAGCTAAAAATTTATGAGCTGATCTATTTGAAGTTCTGAGCTCTATTCTATATTTTAATAATTTCTTTAATACTTTTTCTATATTATATCTAAACTATGTCCCATAATTTTAATAGATTACTTCTGCTAATATATTTAACTAAAATAAATTACTACCACATAAGGCAGCAGCTTTCTAGTTCTTTAAACTCTTTAATTTTATTGAAAGAATTTTCCTTTAAATCAAACTTGAAGTAGCTGTAACGATGATCATCCAATCCAATATAGATTTCTCCAATATAATAAGAATAATTTAAACATAGGGGTATTCAATATCGATTGTCGATTCTAAAACTTTTCTTCAAGCACTATCACTACCAGCTTCGCTTTGATATATTTTTATTGATGTATGAAATAAATATAGATTCTCACCTGTATTTACTATAAGCTTTCTTTTAGATTCAAATTTATAAGGAATTTCTATAAAAGAGTTGGAATCAATTGAATATCACAAAAGAGTTTCATTATCTACAGAAATCAAAATATTTCTATTAAATATCCACTACGACAAAGACAGCAAGATCTTGGCATTGGAATTAGATCAATTCATCGATTTTCATCCAAATCAAATTTTCCGGAGAGTGATAACCTATCATTTATATTTTTAATCCTCCAAAACAGTAGACACTTCTGTTGAAGTAGATAGCTGATGAACTATAACAAGGTGTTCCAGTTGAAAGCCGTTTTATATTTAAATTCTTATCAATTATCAAGGTAACTCCAGTATCTTCTCTACCATAACAAAAAACAATTCATTATTTGGGAGTCGGGCTATGCGCATGCTTCGATCTATTAGATTTATCCATCTATTTTTTTCCCTTTTACTTTCAATATTATATACTATTATTCGACTTATATTTATCAAATAAATATAATTATCTTCTGGCAAATTATAGTCTGCTGATTTACCAGGGTTTTCTTTTATTTGATTTTCAAGAATCGGCATGGATTTGGTATCAAGGCTTTCAGGAGTTAATTCAAAATGAGAGTCTTTGATTTTGTGTTTTGGTTTTATATTTTTCTTTCAATCTTCGAACTCTTTTTAGTAGAAATTGACGCTTAAGTCAAATTATAGCTATAATAAAAATTCATTTTTCTATCAAATGAGGCCCTAACTATTAATTAGATATCTGTGATCAATTTGAAACTATTGTGAGTGAATACATATAACATAAATAATTTATTTTTCAAAAGCAATTTTGCAAGTCTTCCCTAATTTGAAAATATAGTCTTGCTTTGTAGTCAATATTAATGAATAAACACCCTGAAATTTAAAAAAATCGAGCTCATATTTAAATTAGCATTAATAATTTTAGCAAAGAATAGCTAAAGAACCAAGAAATAAAAATCTAACTTGATTTTTCAAATCTATCCTTGCATGAGTTAAAATTTAAATTTTTATAAAAGAAGATTTAATATGAATAATTTAAATAATTTCTTTATTTTCATGCGAATATGCTCCCTTTTCCTATCTTATGTAGCAAAATTATACTTATTATAATTTTGTCTTTTTTGACTCTATTATCTTTATAAGACTATTTCTTCGTGAAGAGCAGTTTGAAAATGTACTCAATACTATTTGGCAATAAAACTTATACTAATTTAAAACAATTTCAGTATTTTTTAAAGGTGTTGAATTAGGAAGCCAAATGAGATAAGAAATTATGAAAAGATTCAAAATTCAAAAAATATTTTCAACTGCAGTTTGCCAATAATTCATTATTTTAATATCAACTTGATCTTTTAAGATATTCAACACAATTCTTTGAAATTTTCCTTTGCTTTAAAAAATAAAATGACTGAAGAAGGAACAGAAACAACAGAAACAGGTGGAGAAACCGGTGGAGAGACTGGTGGAGAAACTGGAGGAGAAACTGGAGGAGAGACCGGAGGAGAGACCGGAGGAGAAACTGGAGGAGAAACTGGAGGAGAAACAGAGACCGAAGAGGAGGAGGAGGAGGACACACTAGTCCCTGATATCATTCTTTTCACCTTTTTAGCCCTGCTTTTGATGATAATCAGCTATGAGCTGAAAAAGCATTTCAAAGTCCCTGTTTCCCCAATTCTTTTATTAGTAGGGACACTTTTTAGAGTCATTGGAAGCACGCTTCATGGCCTCAAACATCCAGTGTCCAGAATCGATTCTTTAAGTCCAGAATTAGTCATGCTTGCAATTCTCCCAGCTTTGATTTTTGAAGCTGCATTCTCAACTGATTGGTACACATTCAAACGAGAAATCTGGCAAATTCTCCCTCTAGCTACAACTGTGGTTATTCTTAACGCAATCCTTACAGCTTTTGTTATAAAAATCGTCCTTGAGTACGATTTTCTGTGGGATGAAGCTTTATTAATTGGTGTCATTTTAAGCGCAACTGACCATGTCGCTGTGGTTGCTCAAATTAAAGATATGCATATAGACAATCGGTTTAAAACACTTATAGAAGGAGAAACTTTGCTAAATGAGGCTACAATTTTAGTAATTTTCAATATCATGCTTAGCAGTGTGAAAGGCACAACAGATATAAAGCACAGCGCTGTTCAGTTTGTTAATTTAACCTGCACAGGATTCGCATTGGGGATAGCTTTTGCAATTGCCATGGGCTGAGTGATCAGAAGAATGGTGAATGATTCAATTCAAGAAACACTCCTAACCTTTGTGACAACCTATTTGCTGTTTTATACGTCAGATGCCACTGAAATAGAGGCATCTGGAGGTATCTCTGTCGTGACTTTTGGATTGTATATGTCGGCTTATGGCAAAACACTTATTAGTCCCATGGTTGAAAAATCGCTGCATAACTTTTGAAACATTGTCGGGACATCTGTAGAATCTGTTGTTTTTATTATTGCTGGGATGCTTCTTGGTATGTTTTTTGTAAAGGATACTGCTTTGGAATTCAAAGACATTGTTATGCTAGTTACTTTATTTATATTTTTGCATCTTGTCCGTGGAGCTGTTATCTTGATACATTATCCTTTGCTGAAATTCTTTGGGTATGGGATAACTCCAAAAGAAGCTGTCGTAATGACCTTAGCAGGCTTAAAAGGTGTCATTTCAACAGCTTTAGCTCTAATTGCTTATAATGAAAAAGAGCTTGATGAGCATCTTAAAGTAATTCTGCTATTTTTTACAATCGGCATAGCAGGCTTAAGCATAATTGTAGATAGTTTTGCAATGAAATTTGCAGTGAAAAAATTTGGCATGGAAACTCTTAGTGAAGTTGAAGAAAATATGCTGGTTGGTGTAACAACTGCAATATTGCAGCATACAGCTAAGAAGGTAGAAGACATGAGGGCTGATAAGCAATTCAATTTGGTCAGGTGGGATAAAGTAATGGAGTTAGCAGGCCCAAAGAATTTGTTAGTGCAGATTATGAAAAATACAAACGTGGGAGCCAAAATTTTGAGGAAGCATCAAAATGATAATCCTGAAGAATTGCTGTCAAGATATATGAACAAATTCAGCTTATCTTCAAGTGCTTTGGTAAGAGAAACAAGAAGAAGATACTATACGACGCTCAAAGGGATTTATTGGCATGAATTTGAGTCTGGGCAGTGCTCTGGCTACGCTTCTCTGGTATTAATTGAGTCATGCAATAGAGCTTTAGATAAAGAAGACTCAAAAATGGGTGATTGGGAGCAGCTGGAAAGCGAACTCTACAACAAGCGTCTTATGAGCATTTACAATTATTTTTCAGGGGTTCCCTTAATTGGAAAATTCTTCAAAAATTTATTATACGATTTAGTCATTCTTACTTATGACGCCGCAAGCACCTTTATAAGTGCCCATCATGAAGCTGAAGAACTGATGGACACTATGGAAATTGATATCGATGAAATTATTTTCAAAGATGTCATGGAGGAAGCTCATGACCAAATTGAACTTTGTAAAGAATTTGTCAGAGATAATATCACTGATTCTTATCCAGAAGTGGTCGCTGAAGTTACCTCAAGCATGGCATGTCATGCTTTATTGATTTCCCAAAGAAAACTTATCAATAAGATCTTTCATCAAGGAGTTATCAAAGAAATAGAATACGAGCATTTAATTGATGCAATTGACAATAATATGAAGCAGCTGACGTTCCAAAAAAACCCTAGTGTTCCATCAGTCAAAGATATATTGAAAAATAGATTCAGAAAAGCAACAGATGCTGATATAGAGCAATTGCTGCCTATGATTACAGAAAGGCATTATCAGCCAGATCAACTGCTCTTTAAAGAAGGTGAGCCTGCTGATGGCGCATACTTAATTTTCAACGGAAGAGTCCATGAAGAAGCATCATGGATAGATCAAGAATTAATGATCGGAAATATTGTTGGGGTGCAGCATTTGTTGCCTACTTATAAAACAAACACCTCAACAGCAAAGGCTTTAACTATGGTTTTTGCTGCTCATATACCTTCAGCAATGCTTAATAAGGATGTTTTTATAGAAGATCTGTATAAAGAAGCTTCGGAAGAGCTGATATCGTTGAATTCAAGCATTCTCGGATTTGATGGAGTAGAAGAAGACCATTTGATGAGAATGATCAAAAATTCAACAATTAAGTATTTTAAGCCTGGAAATATGATTGATTTAAGAAGAGGAGGAATCGTACTTCTTGGGAACTTTAGAAAAGACAAGCCTGAGTTTTCTATTTTAGCACCCGTAAACAAGCCTATGGAAGCCATTTCTTCTTGTGTGCTTCTATTATTCCCTGAGCATTTTGCTGGAGCTATAAAGGAATCGAGAACTATGTCTGAAGCTTTCTTCAGCTATTATTTGAAAAGCAATACCAAAGCAAAAGCTTCTGGAAATGATGAGCAAGCTAAAGACAATTTGGGATTGACTGCTATGCACAAATTGCATCGACTGGAGTCGAAAAAGGTGCTTACTAAAAGGTCAATATCTCATAAAAGTGATAAATAGGCTTATATTTTTTATTGAATTAAGAAAATCATTAATTTTTAATGACGGTGCTGAATGCAATTTGACTATTTTCTGCATCAAAAATTGTATAATATTTTCTTATAAAGACATCTCCCAGCACCCAAATATTGTTAATTGGGGATGGAGAAAACAATAATTGGCAAATACTTCCTACCTGAAGAAAATAGTCATAAGGGTTGAGAACGCATTTTTGGTTCGACCCAAGCTCAAATGAAATATCAGGATATGCTGTTATATTGAATTTATCTCCACAATCACAAACCAGAACTTCATTTTCCTCAAAGCACTCTCCGTACTGTCTAATTCTAAGTTTAATTTCATCGACATCAAGTCTTGGCACAGTTATTAAGCTTGTTCCTGTATCAATTACAGCAAGAAATGACACTGCTGGTATAAGAACTTCATTAATTTTTATATTTGATAAGAAGACAGTTCAAAATCCAGTCTCAGAAAATGCCTTTACAAATTTCACTTTGTCTTCAGAAGAATAAGTGGCCAGATCGTATCCTCCAATTAAGATAGCAGATTGAAGATTTGGCTTGATTTCGCTGTTGAATTTATTGTCATTTAAATATACAGAAAATATTTTTTTCTCTATGTGTCCTTGCTCTTTAAGATTGTCAATTATTGTGTTATATCCATTTGATAAAACTTTAAATCCTAGCCCCAGAATTCCATCAGCATTTAGCCCTTGAAAATCCTTTGTAGCTCAGACTGACACAAAAGTCTGATTCAAAACATTAAACTTTTCTGTATCTCCTATTAATAAATTATCCTGGCTCAGCTCTCCCTCTGCATATCCTTTTCCATACACCAATTTCACCTTTTTCCTCAATGGCTTATAAGTTGAGCTATCTGATGTATTGAAATAATTAAAAGATGTATGACAGATAGTCTTGCATTCAGTAGAAGGGACTCATAATCATGAAGATCCCGTGTCAAAAATGACTTTAAATTCTACAGGAGGGCTTCCCAATTGAATTGTTCCACTGTATTGAACATTGAAATAATTCTCAAAATAACTAGTTGTGTTGGATTCATATAAGTTTGTTGAAAATTTCATAGAAGAATAAGAGCTTGAAATTATAGAGGATGGATGGTTTGTTTTTACTAGTGGAATTCTGAGGTAGCCATAGACAATTATTACCAAAGTAATAAATTTAAGCCAGTCCATCTTCATAGGTTTCTATTAATTTCCATCTTTCAACAAGTATATACTATTTCTTAAGCTGAATTGGTAAGCATATTTTATAAATTTCTCTTTATTATCTTGAAGATATTAATATCAGAGTAACTTTAGCCTTGATATTTGCTTTTATTCATTTTAATTTATAGCAAATTTTTGCTGTCTTACATGCCTTAAGGTAAAAGGATAATTTAAGCATTGTATTAAAGATAGATAATATAATATTGAGCCTAAGAAATTTGTTTCATTTTAAGAAAATGAAATCAAAAAGTACATATTAAATTACAAATGGAAGACTTCGTACCCAATCTAACTGGAACAGTTAAAAAAACAGTCGGAGAAAGAGAGAAGCTTAATCTTCTCAGAGGTCAAATGGATGAGATGTCCAATGACTATGAAACTAT
>CATKHM010000473.1:0-18257 GCA_949751825.1 Blepharisma undulans
TCTCATCCAAAAAGTAGAAGCACTTTTTCAGCCAAAAATAAATAAATTTTTGGAGAAAATTGATTCTGGGATATCAGAAATAAACGGCATTTTGGATTTTTTGGATGACGACCAAAATGAGAGTTTCCATGAAAGGTTTGGCTCTACATCTGAGGAAATGTTATTAAAATACGAACAAAAATCCCAATCAATAGCTAGTGAAATTAATTCCATTGAAGATGTTGCTATACTTGCTAAAGAAAATTCTTGAAGTTATCAAATAGGGGAAGAAGAAAAAGATTCAGACTATAGAAAATTGATTTCTGAAATAAAACCATTAAAACTTGATAAATTATATGCATATGCAATTTTGCATTTTTTGGATTATTTTGATGAAAATAAGCTAAAAGATAGTTTTTTCAATTTAACCAATTTTTCCGACAAAGAAAAAGTACTTTATTATGTCACTAAAAAATTGACTGACAACCATAAAAAATTACTCTTTAACATTATGCTTATGACACAAAAAAATAAAGAATTTTCTCAATCTAGTTCAAACTCTATATCGATTTTAATTAAATCTAATTATCGTTTTGATAGAGCAAATTTATCTGGCATTTCTATTCCTCATGCAAACCTCTCATATGGAGTATTTTATAAAACGAATTTCAACGATTCCGACTTAAGTTACTGTAATTTATCATGTGTACAATTTTTAGATGTTGGTTTAAATGGAACTAATTTGTCCAATGTTTTTCAAGATAAAAAATCTGTGTCTTTCAGAATACACTCTGTAGCAATATCCCATAGTGAATCATGGCTTGCAATATGTCAATCAGATAGGATTATAGTATATGATACATATAAATCAAAAAAGAAAAATGAGTGTTATGAAGAATCTATTCATTTTTTCCTTCAAATAGTTTCATGATCATATGATGATAAGTTTATTGCTTCATGCGACTGATTTGGGACTATTTTCATTTGGGAATGAGATGATTCTGATTTTAATAAACTTTTATTGAAAATTAAGCCACCACAAGGATACCTTACCAAAGTATTATGAGCACCAAATGACTATAGAATTGCATCATGCAATTGTAATGGCGATATAAAAATATGGAATGCTATTACAGGAGAAAATATCTTTGAATATCATGATGATTTAATAATGGTTTTTGCCTGATCTAATTTTGGGAAATATTTAGCATATTATGGTAGCAGTGATATTATATGAATATGGGATTCAGTGACTTGCGAAATAGCTTTTTATCATAAAAATAGTGACGTGCATGCATTAGAGTGGATTTATAATGAAAAATATCTAGCTTTTGGTGGAAAAGACAATAAGATAAATATATGAAAAATTTCAACTGATGATACTTGCTCATTTTCTAATAAAATAGATTCACCTATTAAATCACTCAAGTGAATGAGCAACTTATCACTTTTAGCTGCAGGGAATTTTGAAGGATCAATAACAATTTGAAGCATAAATGAGCATGAAAATCAAATTCCTTTCTGTTCATTTCATATTGAATTATTTATTTTTTGCCATTCACAAGACGTTTCAAGCTTATCTTGGTCAGGAAAAAATAATTTATTGGCATCTGGGAGTGCAGATGGGACTTTGAAAGTTTGATAAATAAATCCAGAAGAAAGAAAAGGCGGAATTGGAGATACAGAAACAACACATTCTTTAGAAGAAAATGTTGAAAGTTCATCTGAATCCTTTACAAAATATTTTATTGAAAAGCTGGTGTGGTCATCTAAATCATCTGATTTTATCCATGCAAAAGCGGCAAGAGAAAAATATTTTATTTTATAATTGTTTAAATAGAAATTCTTGAAATATTTATTTTAATTTTTCATATTTTATAGCGATATAGTAAAATTTATTTCTTCCTTCAGTTTCCAATTGATAAGTTTGCTAAATTCATGATTATTTACCAAAGAGTAAAATTTTCTGTCTTTAAAAATATATGAACCATAAGAAAATTTTCCTTTGACTTCTAAAGGTGTTGTTTTGGAGGTTTCATCATTTTTTGTATCAACTTTTACTGTTTCATTTAAAGCAATTGCAGCAGTTGTGCCTCCTCCAAGAATTGAAATAAAATCTTTGCAAATACATATTAATCCTGGACTCATTCTATGATTTGAAGGCATATGCCATATTAATTCTTCTCATTGATTTGTATCTTCATCAAATACTTCACAGTAATGCTCAAAGCTTCCTCCAATAACGTAAACTTTTCCAAATAATGATGAAGCTGCTGGAGAGGTTCTAGCATATTTTAATGGAGTAAGGTCATACCATTTACCATATTTAAAGCTTTCTACAGTTTGTGTTGTCAAGCCATTGGAAGTCCCACCAATAACTGTTGGAAAACCTTTAATAAATGTGCAACAATGTCAGTATCTTCCTTGGTTTAAGTCAGTTTGCCTATTTAGGCTGCGATTTGGGATATTAAAAATTTGGCAGAGATTTGGTGATTTTGAACCTCCTGTAATTAAGATTTCATATGGACTTATTAGTATCATTCTTGCAGCTATATCAATTGAAGCGTGATCATATTGTTCTTGATTTATTCCATCAAAATACAAAAGTGTGCAATTACCAGCATTTTGAAAATTTTTAATACTAAAACAGTAGCTATTATAATTATTTAATAAACAGCTGAATGAGGCACTGTAAAACGATATATTTTCTCACATGTTATTTGTATTGAATTTTATCTGTTTTATTTTTGGAGGATTCATTTGATTTATAATGGTATCAGAATAAGTAAGATCATGGCTTATCAGTAAAAATTCTAATTGGCTGTAATAGTCTTTTTTGAAGACAGGTTTTTTAATTTTTTCAATTAAATCTTTGCATGTGCTGATTGTTGATTTCAGTTCATTAATAAGCATATTTTTACGGTGAGAAATATTTGCCAGAATTTTTTCGTAAAATATTTCTAATTTGCTTATTTCCCTTTTACATATATCCATCAGTTGATCTGTTTCTTCAATAATCCAATTGAGCTTATTTATAAGACTGTCAGAGATTTTAAGATTTGTTGGAATTATATTCATCAGCTCATGGGTTCTTTCACTAAACTTTTCAATATGATCACTGCAATGCCATCGGCATAAAAAGTACTCTGAATTACCACACAAGCAAATTTTTGTGGCTTCTTCCTTACAATTTTCTTCAATACATATAATAGGTTGATAGTTGTCATATTCCATATTAAGTTATAGTATAATTATTGGTGGCTAATAAACTATTTATAATTAATAATTTTATAAAGCTTGAAAGAATTTCAATTATCCAAATATATATAGCTTGAAACAGAATAAGTTTAAATTATTAAATTATCAATGATTGTTTTTAGCAATTTCAACAAATATATAATTAATGTGTGAAAGTGAGTTTGAAAATCAACACCTTTAAAACTTTTTGTTAATTTTCTAAGCATTATATTAGCAGAAATTACATTATAATTGTATTGAGGATTTTATGAGATTTTCATTAAAGAATTTAACAAAAACTGTTCCGATAGATAGAATAGCTGAAAAATTTACCAATTATAATTATTTAATAAAGATAATGCTTCCTTGCAAAAAATGCCAAATTCAAGCTTGTCAAAACAGATCAGAAATTAATTGTAGATGCGAAAGAAGTGATCTGGCTTTATGTTTATTTCATTTTAAAGAGCACATAATGAATACTAATTGCAAGCATGAAATAAATTATATAACTCCAATGAATCAAAAAAATATTTTATCTCTTTTGAGTAAAATTGGTGATATCCGAAAAGAAACAGAAAAAATTCGAAATGAATGAGAAGCTACAATAGAAGAAAAAATTCAAAAATACGAAAATAAGCTAAAACTTGCTCAAGAAGCCAAAAAACACTTACTTACAGAATTAAATGCAATTTATGACATGTGCAATGCTATTATAGACAGGCTTGATAGGCCAGTTTTTAAAAAAGACTTTTACACTCCTCTGGAGTATTTGATGGCAACTGAAAATAACATTAAAAATATATTAGATGAAATAAAGCCTCCTGAAATAGAAGAATTTAAACCATATGGAAAATTCAAAAAAATAGATTTTTACAGCACAACACTATGCCATCTTCTGAATAATTATAATTCTTATTGTATATACCTTGCCGATGTCAAAATAAATGAGCAAGAAGTTACTTCTTTACACTATTTTGATGGAAATCACACAGAGAACATTTTTGGTGAAAATTTTGATGATAGATCAAGAATTATGCTTGTCAGTCCTGATGAAGTATTAATGACTGGAGGCTTTATTGAACCAAAAAGATGCTTATTAATTGATCTAAGTACAAAAACCATAAAAAAACAGGCTGATTTAAATTTTGAAAGGTATTGACATTGCTGTGCCTTTATCATGGGCTGTCCTGGAGTGATTGGTGGGAATTTTAATGGTAAGCTAACAACAGTTGAAATTTTCAAAAACAAGAAATGAGAACAAATTGCTTCATTAAACCACCCCAGAAGTGGAGCCACAGCTTCGAAATTATTCGAAAAAGTATATGTGTTCGGAGGTGGCTATAACAGCCCTGTGGAAGTTTTTAATGAAAATGATACAATTTGGCATGAATTAAAATGCGAGATATTTCAAACGCCAACAGCATGTTTAGGCTTGGTTAGTCTTTTTGATGATTTTTTGCTAATTTTTGGAGGAGTTCACGACAATACCAATTTCCATGATAATGCTTATAAAGTTGATTTAAACAGTGGAATAACTACACAAATAGTGTCAGTGGCAAACAAAGGAAAGTGTTCATATAATTCTCATATCGTCAGAGACAGTTTTTTAATGTCTTTCAAGGCTTCTGATAATTTTACTGGAATAGAGCAATGGAAGATTAATCAAGAAATTAAATTTGATTATGATTAGATAAATTAATTATTTCCTGCCACATTTGTTATTAATATATAACTAAGTGCTGGGGAAAAACCCAATATAAATCTTCGATTAACTTTAACGGATTTGCCTGCCTAAATGATTTGTCTGAATTCGTTTCTGAGTCTGGATCTTTTGGATCAAACATTATTTTTCATACTCTTACAGTTTCATCTGCGCCTCCTGATACTAATAATTCGCTATAGCTTGCCCATGAAAGAGATTCAACAACTCTTATATGCCCTATTCAGGTTAAATTTTTTATAGGAGTTAGCTTTTTATCTTCATCCTGGAGAATGCTTCATATAGTTATTAATCCTTTATAGTCTCCAACTGCTAACGCGTTAAAAGTTTCAATTCATTTTATTGTTTTAATTTCATGCTTTTCTCCATTATAAAAGCTAATAGGCTTCTCCTGCGATAAAATGTTTCAAATATAAATATTTGCGTCTTTTCCAGCAAAAGCCAAATAAGTATCATTATAAATTCATTCAAGAGAATAAATATTTTTCATTGATAAGCCAATTTTATTTTGATCAGTCGAGTCTCATATAATGATATATTCATTTCCATAATAAGCTAAATATCTTCCAGAGTGAGATCACGCTATTTTTGATGGTGCAGATTCAAATCTTTCTTCAAATATTTCTTCATATATATTCTTTTCTTCAATATAGCTTTTGACTGCAACAGATTTTTTACTGCCGCCACATCAAGCGATTCTATAGTCGTTTGGCGCTCATAAAATGCTCGGTATTAACGATTTACTTTGATCTATTCTATTAACTAAATTTCCGCTATTTACTTCTCATGTAAAAATACTGCCGCGATAATCGCTGGTAACAAGATAAACATCATCGCATGATCAGGACACTGACTGAAAAGCTTCATTAATTTTTTCAGTCGTGAAATTCTTAATTATTTCTTTGGAATTAATATCCCCTATATAAATTTTTTTGTATTGAGAAACAGCGATATATTTTTCACTATGAGAAATTGACACATCTTTTATAATGCTATAAAATTGCAGATCATTATTATATTTTGCATTTGGCAGAGTGCTTCCGTTTGAAATTATATTTAAAAATTGTGTTTTTGATACAGTGCAGTTGCTTAAATCTGAACCACTGAAATTCGTTTTATAAAATACTCCACCTGATAAATTTGCGTAAGGAATTATAACATTTTCAAAATTTTTTCTATTGAATGGATAATTTACTTTGACTAAAATTGACATAGAATTTGATGCAGCTATGGCAAAATTTTTGTTAAATCTTGTCAAAGTAATTATATTGAGAAGTAAATTCATATGAATTTCTGTCAAAAAAATTCAAATGCTATATAAAAGCTCTTCGTTGTTTGAAAAATTGATAAAATTGTAAAAGCTATACTCAAGTTGGCTTGGCAAGCGATTTTTATCAAGTGAATCAAGAAAAGATATTATTGCATAGGAATTTAGGACATACTCTGCTTTTTCTCCTTCCCTAAGTAGCGGAATTTTTGATGTTTCTTTTTGTATATTTTTTATATTAAAATCCATACTCGGCATTTCTTCCTTTCCAATTTTTTCTGAATTAAATTTCAAAATTGATTCTTTTTCTTTGCAGTATTTTGTTTCTTCGATAAATTGGCTATTTTCTCTCGGCTTATTTGAATTTTCAAAAGAAGCTGTATCTGAAGACTTACAATCAGAAAATTCGCTTAAATCATCGACTATATTGGCCTTAATCTCTTCATTCTTTTGAAGTTTTTCATAATAATGAGTGAAAGCTTGATATTGAAGTATATGTTCGGTAATATGATCTTCGCAAATTATAATTGAAGGAGTTTGGCAACTGCATGCAATAATGGAAGGATTTTTACAGTCTGGAGTAAAGTTGCAAATTGAATTCATATTATAAAATTATATTTTGATATTTATGCATTTCCAAGGATATTTGAAATTTTGAAATAATGATCAATAAGTTTGGAATTTCAATTTTAAAATCATTTAAATGCTTGGATGCAAAATTTAGCCCTTGAGAGGCAGCCTAACATATATTTTTTATGTGAGCAACCAGTTTATCTTTGGGATAACTTATCTTATGCTATCTTATCTTGGATTAAAAATTCAAAAGCATAATCTTGATATGATGTCAAATACTTATAATCTCTTTAATTAATTCATTTCTAAATATTAATCCTTTTATTTAATAATAAATTCCTATCTTTCTACATTTTTATTTCTAAATTGCTGATTTTACTTCTACCATGTGCAAGTAATAAATTTTCTTATTTAATTAATTTTTAATTAGAAACATCTTAAATATTCATTTGCCTATCTTTCATAACTTAATATAAAAATAAATGGCTTTGTGCACATTTCCAGGGCTTGAATGTCGTAATAGGCCTGAGGTTTCTTGTAGATGCCGAACAATGAATTTAATTTTATGTGAGAAGCACTATGATAATCATTTAAGCAGCTGCAGTAATCCCGAACACAAAGTAAAATGTTTAGTTCCAATAAATGAAGTAAATTTTTATAAGCTGGAATCCAAAATTCGAGAAATATGTAATGAAACACAGGAGAATCTAGATAAGTGAGAAAAAATATTAAATAAAAAAATTGATCGTCTATTATCTGAGGTAAAGCTTGCTTTAGAAGCTAAAATAAAATTAATCAGCGAACTAAATGGTACAATTAAAATGTGCAACGTTATCACAGAAAAGTTAATGAAAAAACCAATTTTTGCCAAAGACTGCTACACTCAGTTGGAGTATTTACTTACAACTAATGACGATATTCAAAGCATTATAGATGAAATACAGCCACCTAGAATTGAACCTGACGACAATCTCGAAAAAATAAATATTTACAGCTCAACATTTTGCCATCTATTAAACAATTATAATTCATATTGCGTATATCTTACCTCAAACCAAATAAACAAAGAAAAGGCTTATTTATGTTGTTATGATGGAAATAATAAAAGCAATATTGATTGTGATAATTTTGATTTCGGCTCAAGAGTGATACTTATAAGTCCCAATAAAGTCTTGATGACTGGAGGAACAAATACACCTAAAGCATGTAGAATTATTGATTTAGTTGCTAAAACAATTAGCGAAGAGGCTGATTTAAATACAGAAAGATATTTTCACTGCTGTTCATTTATTATGGGGTATCCTGCTGTAATTGGTGGTATTACTGAAATAAATGGCGAAAGAAATTTAACAAATACCGTTGAAATCTTCAAGAATAATAAATGAAAATGAATTTCCTCGCTAAATCACCCGAGACAAGCGAATGCAGCTTCAAAATTATTTGATAAAGTTTATGTATTTGGAGGTGCAATTAAAAAAATATACGTGGAGTGTTTCGATGAGAAAGAGAAAAAATGGAATGAATTAAAATGCAATATGTTTATAACGCCTAACATAGGTATAGGCTTAATTGGCTTATTTGATAATTATTTGCTAGTTTTTGGAGGACTTTGCAATAATACAACATATTTTAATAATGCATATAAAGTTAACCTAGCAACTGGAAAAGCTAGAAATGATGAAATAGTGCCATGAGGAAAACCGTCAAACTATGCATATGGATCTCATATAGTGAGAAAGAATTTAGTAATTTCTTCTGCTATTACTGATTACTTCAATAGTGGGATAAGCAAATGGGATATTAAGCAAGAAATTAATTTTATTAAAAAAGAGAAGAAAGAAAACCATCGTGAGGGACAATGACTTCCAAAAATTGAGGTGCTGAAGAAGCTCATAGAAGATCTTCCTTAAAATCTAATGAATTTCCACGTCTAATAGATTTTTTAGATCTTGTTCGTTCTGAGTCTGAATCTCTGTCTTGATCATCGATTGCTACTTTTCATACTTTTATAGTGCCATCAAAACTTCCTGATACTAATAATTGGCTATGGTTTGCCCATGAAAGAGCTGATATATTGTTTGCATGGCCACAACACAAAAACTCGGGTAGTTGCTGTTTTTCATCTTTTCATACATCTCATGCTGTTATTGATCCTTCATAATCTCCAAAAGCCAAGATGTTAAATTTATCAATTCATTTCATTGCATGAATTGAGCAATTTGCTCCAGTCCTAAATTTCTTCACCACATTATTTTGTAAAATGTCTCATATATAACATTTTGATTTTTTCCCTGCAAGAGCCAAATATTCATCACCATAAACCCACTCTATTGAAAATATATAATCTTTAATATTAACATTTTCTGACTGTAATAATCATTTTACTCCAGTAATTGAGTCTCATATGTAGATATCTTTTCTTCCATAACAATACGCCAAATACTGTCCTGAAGGTGATCATGCTACTATTGTAGGTGAAGGCAAGTTTTCATTTTTTTCTTGAAAAAGGTAAGTATCTTCATTGTATTTTCTGACTGCTACACAATTCTTAGTCTCGCACCAGGCTAATCTGTAATCGTTTGGAGCTCAAAAAATGCATGGAATTAAAGTTGAGCTCTGCGCAATTCTTGATACTAAATTACTGCTTTCAAACTCTCATATAAAAATACTTCCTTCATAATCGCTTGTTGCTACAAGCGTATCATCGAATGATCATGATACAGTCTGAAAAGATCAATAAATCTTCTCTGAAATAAGCTCTTTAATAATTTCTTTTGAACTAATATCATATATATTAATTTTACTTGGCATAGAAACAGCAATATACTCTTCATTATGAGAAATTGATACTCCTTTTACTAATTCTTGCCATGACCTGGAACTGGTCTTGATTGTAGGCAAATTACTACGATTCGATATTATGCTTAAAAATTGAGTCTTAGAAACATTGCAATTACTCAAATCTGAGCAGCTGAAGTCTGTTTTGTAAAAGACCCCATTTGATAAATTTGCGTGGGGAATTTTGATATTAGTTAAATTCATTTCATTGAATGAGTAACTTGCTTTTACTAAAATAGACATAGAATTTGATGCAGCTATATCTAAATTTTTGTGTTTTCTTGTCAAAAAAATAATATCAAGGTGCAGATCTTCTTGCTTATCTGTCAATTTTGATAAGTCATCCAAAAGTTTTTCATTGTTGCAAAAGTTGATTGAATTATAAAAGCTGTTTACTAGTTGTCTGAACAAGTCATTTTCATCAAGGGAATCAAGAAAAGATATGATTTCATCAGGATTTAACATATTTTCTAGCTTATTTTCTTCTGCAATCTCATTCTGCCTTTCAAAATCCAATTCTTTGAATCCTCTTGGATTTCGAGGAAAAATTATATTTAAATGTTTATTCTCTTCATTGAATTTGCTTGAATAATCAGTGTTATGAATTTTAGCCTCTTCATTCAATAGAAGTTTAAGTGTTGAAACCGAGTGAGCTAAAGTTTTGTATTGGCGTAAGTGATACATCATATGACCTTTACAAATTAAAGTCAGAGATCTTCCACAATTGCATGAATAGTCGGAATCTTTTGAGCAGCCTGGAATTGAGCAACAATTTGAGCTCATATCGAATTAAATATATTATTTTTACAATTATTTGAGCTTTGATTAGATTAAGCAAAAAATATGCGTTTTTCTATAAAATTTAAATATTTTAATTGGTAAAAGGATTTATAAAATTAGTTTAATCAGCAATTTAAATAGCTCTGCAATTACTGAGATCGGTGCAAAAACCTTTTCAAAACCTAATGGATTATTATCTCAAGGAACTTAAAAAAATTAATTTAATCATTATTAAGGTACTTAACCTGAGAAAGCTTGCATACTAAATAGATTTATGCATCAGAATCTTAAGATCTCAGCGATAAGTCTGTATCATCTAATGTTGCTCCTTTATTTTGCATCTTGTCTCCAACTTAAAAAATACTTTAATTTGTGGTACGCTCCTGTTTCTGAAATTATATTGCGGCACAGAAATTTCACTATTTATAAATTTTTTCCTATTATCCTAACAAATATTAAATCTTCAATCTCATTTATTTCACTTCCTAAGATCGATATTTCCTGCTCTAGTTTGTCAATTAATTTATTAGTTCATCAAAATTCATAGCATTTCTTTAAAACTGAATTATGCTATATAATCTTACTATTATTGCAATTTCTGGGAAATATAACTGTACATAATTTCATTCGATCAAATGCTATATTAGACTCTTATAAATAATATATAGATGTGCACGCTTTGCATTATTTTCTCTATCTTCTAGAGGAAAAACTCGAAATGGTCCCCAAAAAGGATTGATGTGAAAATTTATATCACAAAAAATGACCTTAATTTTGGGAAATGCTGGCACTGTTAAAAATTTATTAAAGGCCTCTCTACTGTAATTGGTGGGATGCTGGACAAAGAGCCAATAAAACTATAGAAAGCTTTGAAATGGAGAGTGAAAAGAAATTCAGCCACTGAACTATCCACGAAGTTCACTATCAGCTACAACATTTTTTGATAATTTATGTTATTGGCTGCACTCCTCTGATTGTAATTTAAATTTTAAGAAAAACTTAATGGAATTAACATAAAATTATCATTATATTCTAAATATTAGCATTGGTATTTTATGTCTTTTATGGGATAATCTTTTAATTTTTGAAGTTCATTAAAATATGTAAATTATTTTGATGAAGTTTATAAGTAAAATACATGATAATGCAACAACTACTTACTGCCAATATTCAAACTAGGAAATCTTTTTTAGATCTCATGTGTTAAAGGATGAATTTTATTATGCTTTTATGATTCAGCAAACTCCTATGAAGCTGGGAATTTTTTAAAAAATTTATTATGAATTAATGCTAAATTTAATTTGTTTGCACAAGTCAATGACAAGATCAAGTTTTTGATCGGCAATAATTAATCGAGGTGCCTGGGTTGAATTGCATAATTTTTCCATCAAATATCATTCAGATAAATTTGTATCTTTTGAAGTCACTTCATGGCCAAGCCTATCTATTTCATTTATTTTTCAAACTTTTACAGTTCCATCATTACTTCCTGAAGCCAGTAATTTGGTTTTTCCAGATCATGAAAGAGAAGAAATAATATGAGAATGGCCACGAAAGTCAATTTCAGGTGATATTTCATGTCTTTTTAATTTGTCTTTGCTGCTTATGAGGCTCCAGATTATGATTTGTCCATCAACATATCCAACTGCCATTGAACATCATTCATATATTCATTTGACTACTTTTATTTGAAATCTGATTTTATTTTCTAAGCATTCGCATTTACCAGTGAAAATATTTCACAAATAAATAAAATTATCATATCCAGCAAACACAAGATACTTGTCTTCATTATGTCCTTTATCAATCCAATCAAAAGAAGCAACTTCTTTATCTTGAAGTATTTGAAATGTTTCACCTCTTTCAGAGTTTAAAATATATATTTCTTTGCTTTCGCAATAGCAAGCTATATATTTTGCTTTAGGAGACCAGGATAGCATCAACAAAGGATTTCTGAACTGCTTTTCAAAAATATATTCTCCTTCTTTTTGATATCAAACTCATATAAATCCATGATGATTGCATGCTGCAATTCTATAATCCTCTTCACATGGTGATCATGAAATCGCAGGAATTAAAGAATTTTCTATATGCACTTCTCTTTTCACTGAGCCGTCATCCCATATAGCTCATATATAAATTGCCCCAAAATAATCACTAAAAGCAAGAAAACTGTTGTCATGAAATGATCATGATAAAGCTTGTACACCTTTGTTCACAGATTTATCAATCAAAAATGCTAAAGTATTAAAAGAACTTGTATCTAGCACTTTGATTTTGTCTTCAAAACTATAAGCAAGCCAAAGTTCATTGTGAGATATAGAAACACAGCTTATTTCTTCTATAGGCTTATTGTTGTTGGATAATTGACTTGGAAAAATTGTTTCATCTGTTATTATTGGATCTAAAAATTGTGCACATGAAAGTTCACAGTTGCTTAAATCTGCACCTGAGAAATTTGTTTTAAAAAAAATTGCATTTGATAAATTCGCAAAAGGAATACAAATATTAGAAAAATCTTCTCTGTCAAATCGACACACGATCTTCGAGAGGATTGAGATAGCATTTGATGAAGATATATACAAATTTTTATTATTTTTTGATAACAAAATAATTTCATGAAGCAAATCTTTGTGCTTTTTAAGCAATTCTTTGTGCATAGGCCTACTTGAAATAAGATGATTTAGAACATTTTCTTGAGAGCAAAAATTGACTTTATTAAAAAAACTATCTTTCAGTTGATTTTCTTTATCTTGATTATGAAGAATGCTCAATAAGTGTAATATTGCATGAGCACAAATCTCATCCAATTTCTTTACTTTTGATTTTGGTTTTTCTTTTTTTGTATTATTGCTTAAATTATTATCTACAGTAGAAATTGAAATCCCGTTAATACTATTTATATAGTTTTCTGTTTTTATATACTCTTCTTTCAGTTTTGATATAAAAATTTCATCATTTTTGATATCATCATTATTTTCAATATCTGAATCAATTTTCAGTATTATTGAGCCAATTTCTTCATGAAATTCCTTTGATTTTAATTGTAAAAGCTCAGTTATCTTCTCATCAAACGCCATTTTCAAAGAGATAAGTGAGCTTCTAAGATCGTTTAATTCTGCACTTCTTTTGGTTATATTTTTTGAGGAATCTCCAGTTATATTGGTTTTTCTTAAGCTTTCATTATGATCAACTATATAAAATTTACCAAAAATAAGCATCTCATGTGAACATTTGCAGCGTATATTAGCATTTTCTGCGCACCCTGTCACCGAACAATACGGCTCCATCTCTCTACAAATTAATGTTATAAAAT
Source organism: Blepharisma undulans (assembly GCA_949751825.1). NCBI lineage: Eukaryota > Ciliophora > Heterotrichea > Heterotrichida > Blepharismidae > Blepharisma > Blepharisma undulans. The sequence goes on from CATKHM010000473.1 coordinate 13,711, forward strand.
CACAATTTTCGATAAGGAATTAACTTTCCATCAAATGGTAGAAACAAATAATGATAAATATTTTATAATTTTTGTCGTTTTTATTATCTTCTTTCTCATTTTCTCTTCAATTATTTAGTGAAAGGGCATATCAGTTGTTTAATGGGAAAATCTATTGAAGAAGAAAGAGATAAACTTTTCTTTATCTTGAACTCTTAAATTCAGTATGGAGACTACTTAATATAGCCAAGTGCAAGATCTTGAAGAAACACAAGAATTAGCAATAGTTTGTTTTTGATGAAAATCGTTGGAAATCAAAGAAATTGGATTTAATTTGCTCCTTTTCTTATTAAACATAAACTTAGCACTAAAAGCACCTCAATTTCTTTTTAGCATCAATTGATTTATATCAATTTCGCTCAGAAGAGCAGTGAGAGCCTCAAGATCTTTGAATAATAGTATGTATAAACATTGAAAAATCAACAGAGTAAGCATCATTAAATAGATAAAGGCTGTTTTAATTTATGAATGCTTTTACTAAAGAAAGCTACATTATTCGTGATTTACCCTTACTATACACTCTAGGTTGTGGTATTATAAGCCCTGATTGATAATCTGCTTGCCTGCTACAAAACTGCTAGCAGGCGTCTAAGATTTTAAGTATAAAATTCATTCAGGAATAACATAACTAAATTTAAACTTATACATTTATTTAAGCAAGTAGTTAATCTAAAACCAATACATTCTCAAATAAGTATTTCGCAATTATCATGAGATGAGGTTTATTCTAATTTAAATTTTTATTAGAATCAATAGATTTTATACTTATAATTTTTATTAAAATTATGAAAAATCATAATAATAAAAAGTGTCAATGAAAATTCAAAGGAAAAAAGAATTTTATATTGAAAATACTCATATGCTGCAATATAGCTCATATTTAGTAGATATAAATAATTCACATTTCATTTTCTTTGAGCTTGGTTCAGTTTATAAATTCAAGTTTATCATAGCAACTTTAATCTATACGGCTAAATTTGATTCTATCATTTTTAAATTAGCTTTCCTCACATTATATTGTTAAACAGTATGAAATTTTAATTGTAGCTAAAATCGTTTAAATATTTATAATCTCTTCCAAAACATAAAGTCTCTGTATTTAAAGCAAATTTTGGTAAAATTCTTCACAATCATAATGCAATGCAGTGATAATAAGGAATTTTCATACACCCTGCATACGAGCAATGCTGCTCCATCTCTCTATAGAATTATGCCTAAAAACTCACAAATTCAATAATAAATTCTTTTTTTCTAGAATGGTAGAAATATATAATGATAAATAATTCATAAATTTGTCGTTGTTATTATCTTCTCTCTCATTTTCACTTCCATTATATTTAATGAAAGGACTTACCAGTTGGTTCATGGGGAATCCATTGAAGAAGAAAGAGCGAAACCTCTCTTTATGCTGGACCCAAGCAAGCCCTTACGTAAGCGCTTCTTATCTGCTTCAGAAACCTTGAAAAGTCTGTTACTTCCGGTTATAATGAAAACTTCACGAATTTTTCCAAGAAAATTGGGACACAGCGACCACTTTATGTCTGGCAATGCTTAAAAACGCGGATCATATAAAAACCAAAGGCAAAGAACAGTTAGGAAGATGTTTCTGGCATTCTTAAAGTCATTATGGAGATTACTCAATACGGCCAAAAGCAAGATCTTGAAGAAACACAAGAGATAACTATAATTTGTCTGTTTGACGATAATCGTTGGGAAATCAAAGAAATTGGCTTTAAATAGCAGGTTTTTAATAATGAAAAAAATTGATAACTTTTTCATTATAAAATCAATGTTGAAATGCCAAATTTCCGAGTGCTCTGATAAGTCTACAAGCTTTTGCAAATGCCAAAAAAAAGTGCTTCAATTTTGCGAATCACATTTTATAGACCATGTGGTGAGTTGCGGATATCTTCATAAAATCTTTAACCAAGTTCCTACTAATCTGTACAATTACTGCCTTTTAAAGACTAAAATTGAAGAAATTAAGGATGAAACAACCAGACTTCAAGAAAAATGAGAAAATATAATAGATGAAAAAATAAGATTCTATGAATCAAAGCTAAAAAAAATTCAAGAAGCTAAAATTAAAATATTATCAGAACTGAATGAAACAATCCAAATGTGCGAAATTATTGAAAAGAAGATAAGAATGACAATTTTTGAAAAAGATTATTTCACTCCCTTGGAATATTTACTTACAACAAACGAAGGTAATTATTTGGAAAATATTCTACAACAAATGAATCCTCCAAGAATAAAAGCGATAGGAGGTGACGAAATTACATGCAATGAAGGAATATTTTATAGCTCGGAGATTTGTCATCTACTGAATAATTATAATTCATATTGTATGAATCTACAAAAAAGCAGAGAAGGTGATACAGCTACTTTGAATTATTTTGATGGAGAAAATAAAGAAAGCTTGGATAGTGAAAAATTTGAACTCTCATCAAGAATTATGCTGATAAGTCCTTATGAGGTTTTAATGACTGGAGGGGTTAATAAACTTAAAGCATGCAGAATTATAAATTTAAGAAATAGAACCATAAGTGAAGAGGCAGACCTAAATTATGAAAGATTTTGGCATTGCTGTGCCTTTATCAAAGGCTTCCCTGCTGTTATTGGTGGAAGATTTCGAGAAAGAGCAATAAAAACAGTCGAAATCTTTAAGAACAAGAAATGAAAAGCAATTTCCTCTTTAAACTACCCAAGAACTTCTCCTGCAGCTTCAACGTTATTTGATAAGGTTTATGTTTTTGGAGGAGGATATAACGATCCAGTAGAAGTTTTTGACCAAAAGGATAATAAGTGGCATGAACTACACTGCAATATACCAGACACCCCAACAATAGATGTCGGAATGATTTCTCTGTGCAACGATTTCATTTTGGTTTTTGGGGGAGTTTATCGATCAAATAACTATTTCAATGATATTCAAAAAATCGATTTAAGCAGTGGAGATGCAGCAACAATGATTTCATTGCCAAAAGAAGGAAAATTTGTTTATGGTTCTTATATAATTAGACGCAGCTGTTTTAATTCTTATCTTTATTCTTCTTCTGGCGTCGAGATGTGCAAATGGAAAGTAAAGCAAAAATTTCAACTTTAATTAAATATTTATTATTAAATTGATGACCGAGATTTTTTACTTAAAGGTTGATTGAAGAGTCAGCGATAATTAAATGCGGCGCTTGAGAAACCCATAAATAATCATCTTTAGTTTTCTTTAATCTGAGTAAGTTTATAAATTCAAGCTTATCATAGCAGTTTTTGATCTGCGATTGAAGTTGACTCTATCATTTTTAAATTACTTTCCTAAAATTATATTTTTAAACAGTATCATTTAAAATATTTATAGTCTCTATCAAAAAATAAGCCTCTTATTTTAAAGCGAATTTTCGTAAAATTTCTTCACAATCTTAATTAATGCGGCGAAAAGAAGGAATTTCTTATCACCCTGCTAACGAGCAATGCGGCTCTATCTCTCTATAAAATTATGCGACAAAATTCACAAATTTCAATAATAAATTCATTTTCCCTAAAATGGTAGAAATATATCCCTATAAATATTTCATAAATTTTGTCGTTTTAATTATCTTCTCTCTCATTTTCACTTCCATTATATTTAATGAAAGGACTTACCAGTTGGTTCATGGGGAAATCCATTGAAGAAGAAAGAGCAAAACTTCTCTTTATGCTGGACCCAAGCAAGCCCTTACGTAAGCGCTTCTCTATTATGCTTCAAATTGTAAGAAACCTTGAAAAGTCTGTTACTTCCGGTTATAATGAAAAACTTCACGAATTTTTCCAAGAAAATTGGGACACAGCGACAACTTTATGTCTGGCAATGCTTAAAAACGCGGATCATATAAAAACCAAAGGCAAAGGAGCAGCTTGGGAAGATGTTTCCAGCATTCTTAAAGTCATTATGGAGATTACTCAATACGGCCAAATGCAAGATCTTGAAGAAATACAAGAGATAGCGATAGTTTGTCTATTTGACGATAATCGTTGGGAAATCAAAGAAATTGGATTTAATTTGGTCCTTTTCTTATTAAACACAAACTTAGCACTGCAAGTACCTCAACATCTATTTTTAGCATCCATAGATTTGTCACAATTTCGCTCAGAAGAACATGGAGAGCCTGTATTCCCAGATCGGTCAATTTTGATCACAGGCTCAAACTCCCAGCATCCTTGGCTTAATTTAGCTCAAGACTCGTTAAAAAAATCGTCACCTGTTTATCAATCTGAAGTAAAAGAATTAGAAAAATTAGCAGGACAAGCATTATCACAAGGAGTGAAAGACTGTTTGAATTTTGTGAGTAAAGCATTGGATTTCTCGTTAGATAGTGATTATCCGCCAAGTTTGGAAAATAGGCAAGTGCATTTTAAGAGATGGTTTAATTTGTTGAAGAGAACTATGTTATTCCTAATTTACCCTTACTATTGCACCCCAGGTGACAACATGAGCCCTGACTGAGGATTTCACAGCTTCCCTCCTCCCA
>CATKHM010000474.1:0-18231 GCA_949751825.1 Blepharisma undulans
AATGTTTTTGAATACTTTATTAATAAAAATGATGGAAATACTCCTTATTCTCAAGCTAAAAATTTTGGATTTGACACTGATCTAATTCTCCTAAATCAAGGAGATGACTTTACATTGATTCTAGCTTCTATTTTCGTATTTCCATTTGTTTTTCTATTTTCTCGGTGCTCATACAGATGATTTGGCAAAAAATTCAAAAAGAGACTGAGATCTTATAAATATGAATTTTATCTTAGATTTTGAATTCAAACTTATCTTGAATTAGGCACTGTCGCTAGCATTGGACTTTTATCATTTAGCCAAAGAAATCCTACTCAAATATCCAATAATATATTGTGCCTTTTTGTTTATCTATTATCAGTTTGCACCCCGCCTTTGTATTTTTGGTTTTCTTATAAAAATAAAAATCGAATTCAGTCAGATGAAAAATCCTTTAATTCCTTATATGGGACATTTTTTTATGAATTCCGAACTGACAAAGGATTATTCGCAACACAATATTATTTAATATTCTTTGCAAGAAGATTGATCTATATTATCAGTATAGTTTATTTGAGGGATTATCCAGAATCAGAAGTTACTATAAACATTGTGCTTTCAGTAATGACAACTATGCATTTATTGTTCTTTTGGCCTTTTAGTGATCCAATACTGCAAATTAGCAATTTATTGACTGAAATATTGGTTCTCCTAGTGATGATCTCAACATCTGTTTATCTATTTCATCCTGGATCAGAAATTATCTCATGTACAGAAAGTGCTATAGCTATTATTGTTATTTTGGCGATTGCTGTTCAGCTTATTGCATCTTTAATAATTTTTTCAAGGACTTTATATGATGTTATTCGCCATAAGCTAGCAAAACTAGGAATAATAAAAAATGGCAAGAGATTAACCTCTTAAGCAGAAAATTAATAGTTTACCTTTAAATAAAAAGATAACTGAGGGAACATATAAATTATATTATATATTAATTATTCATTCTTCCTTCTTTGTTTTCGTATAAGAAGGCTTTTCTTTGCAATAAATTTAATATCTTAATATCTACGATAGAAATTATTGCAAGCATTTTTATTAAAATGCTTATTTTTGCAATTTTTATTAAAATGCTTATTTTTGCAATTTTTATTAAAATGCTTATTTGCAATTTTTATTTAAAGGTAAAATCTTTAATAGACTTATTTATGAATATTTTTATTTATTAAATATTAGTTTGAATTTAATTTTAATTCATCTTTATATTATCATCATCTTTTCAATCTTTTATACTAAATTCAATTTTATTAAAATCATTAATAGAGTTTGTGTAAATGAGTCAAATCTAATTAAGCTTAAAAACTCCTACGATAATCAAGAAATTGGACCAAAATTTTATATAAGAAATTTTCCAACCAGAAAATTAAATAAAAATGCAATTTTTCTTAATACTCTGAATGTTGTTGAATAAAATGGCATTAATGATTTTTCTAACCCTTTATATAAAATAAAATCATATTGTTGGGCTGTAGCAATAAAAACCATATAAACTAAATTATTTTGAGTTTAAAACAATATTTTCATGAAATTAATAACTTTCTCTTTATTTATAATATATGAATGAGAAAAAGTTATATTTTTTGATAGCTTGCCTTTCACAGTTGCATGCAGCCAATGCTGCTTATACTGTGACTCTTCTCGCTGCGAAGCTCCTTGCCCTGAATGCTCAACAAACTATAAACTTATAGGAAATATGATGTGCGTTAGCACTTTCCAACAAATTCAGAGTTATCTTCAACTACTGAGTGTTCAGCTTCGTCTCTCCAAATTTTTTTTGATTAATTTTGCGACTCATCAAGATCTGACTTAAACATCAATTGAAAACTTTTCAACGCCTTCAAACCTTCAATTTTCTGATTCAAGCCAACGGACTCCACTTCCGACAATAGACCGAGGATTTTACTTTGCTTCTGCGTCAAGCATAGTAAATTCATCAACTTGAATACCAAGCTATTTGTTTACAATGAATATATGAATTTTCCCTATTTCTTCTGGAGACATTTTTACAGTTAAAATTGGAACTTTGAAATATAATTTTAATTAAATAGCTTTTTACCTAGCATTATTTGGATTATACAGAAAAGGCATTAAACTTAATTGCTCTAAATTGACATCTGTTTATCTATTTCATCCAGGACCAGATTTTATCTCTTACACAGAAAGTGCTATAGCTGTTATTGTTATTTTGGCGATTGCTGTTCATTTATTTCTTCTTTAATAATTTTTTCAAGGACTTTGTATCACGTAATTCGTTATAAGTTCACGAAACTAGGCATCATAAAATGCAATGAAAGAATAGCCTATAATAAAGCAGCAAATTGATATTTTACCTTTTTATTAAACTTAATTGCAAGAAATAATAAATCTTCTTATTAATTTTTCGTTTTGTTGTTTTTCGAAAGAAAACTTCCATGCATAAATTTAATATACCTAATTGTGAATAGAAATTATTAGATATTCATTGATGAGAATATTCCATTAAATTTTCGATTGCATATTGTCATTTGGAGATCAAGCAATCAATAGATTTTTTGTTAGATAATTTAATAAATATGCAAAATATTTAATTTGAATTTCAATAAGCATCCTTATTGCCTTTTCAATCTTTTATTGTTGAGATTCAAATAATCAAAATGACTAATCAAATTTTTAATATTATATGAATAATAATTTTAGCTCTATATCGATTAGAAATAAATCAGAAATGATGATTTTTAATTTTCTATGGATGCTTTTTTAAATTATTATAAAATCAAATATAGATAGCTAAATCTTTCATATTTAATTATAAACTGCCTAATAAAACAATTGGGAAATTTTACTCTGCATTTTCAACAGACATATGCTTGAAATTCTTTTACTTAAATCTGGGATTATAACGATTTCTTAAAATATTACAACTCAAATCGAAAGAAAAGTTTTCCAGTTTGATTTCTTTCATCAATTAGTTTTAATACAAAAATTTTTTATCTTTATCAAGCAATAATAATAGCCTATGCTGTAATGATAATCAAAAATAAATAATTTTTCTCTCAAATATTGCCTATTTTGTTTTAAGCTTTGAAAATTATTTTGGATCAGCTGATACTTAAATTAATAATTTTTGAAATTTTGAGATCTTAAAATCATTTATTTCAAAAATATTTGAAAATATAAAGTAGCTATCTTGAGATAATTTGCAAAAATTATATTTAGCAATTAAAATTCTCGAAATGAAACATTCTTACATAATTTTGAATAAAACAATTTGGTCATATTTATTTGAGAGGTCAATAATGATACCATTGTGGCTTGTTTTAATTTCAAGCACTTTTGTGATGATTATTTCATCATATCCAGATGATAGCTTATCCGAAATATGCAGAGATGTGAATTATAAATATTTGATTGATGAAAAAATTTGTGCTGAAATCTGCCCTTCTAAGTTTATTCAGGAATCTGTGCCCTTTTCTAAATGCAATTTGCCAGTCTTACCTAAATTGTTTGAGCTTGAATTTTGAAAAGTTCAAGATTTATCTACATCTTTTATTCATAGTTCAAGTGATCCTAAGAATAAATGGATAAATCCTGACGAAATTTCTTATAGCAGCTTAACACAAAAGTCTCCACTTCCTACTTTAGATCGTGGATTTTATTTTGAGTCTACCTCATCTATAATTAGTAGCGAAAACTTTATTCCATCACTTTATTTTACTATAAGCTTTTGAATTCACTCAATATCTTCAGGGACTCTTATGGCTGTAAATATGAATGAAAAAAATTATATTGAGTGCATATTAAATGATGGGATTTTATTTAAAATTATTGCTAAAAATTCAGAAAATAATGATGAAGATCAATTATTGACTCAATATACACAAAATTTTTCTGAATGATACTATTTATCATTCCAGATAGAACAAATAACATACAGCATACTAAAACTGCAAATTTTTATTAATTTAAACAGTGCAATTAGCCAGCTTTTTTCTCTCCATGAAGCAAATTTTCCGAATGGGATTTATGAATGAACAATAGGAAATTCCGAAAATAGTTTTCAAGGATTTTTATATTGAACTGAAGCGAGAAATGACTTAGACTTAGACTATTGAGAGATGACCCCAAAAATAGCATGCCTGAATCTTCAATATTGAGATGGAAATCAGTGTCAGGACTGTGATTTAAGTTGTACCCGACAATGGCCTTGATGCATACGTGGAGGCTGCTCGTCTATATGCAATTCGATAAACTGTCTATCATGCAGTGGATATGCTCCTAATATGTGTATGGAGCGAAAAGCACAGATACCTGTCGTCTGCGACTGATTAGCTGATACTTGCATTTCAACTTGATATAGTAGCACATGCAAAGCTGGATATTATCTTATCAATCAAGTTTGTATATATGCTTGCCCTTATGGTTTTGATAATGGCCCAGTTACTACTCCTGTCATTACAGTTGACTTTACAAAGGAGTTTAAGGGTATTTATGATGACGTTTTAGTTACTGGAGCAAGTGCTCTTACTTATAATTATTTTATGCATCCAGATATTGATGACCCCAAGCCTGCAAAGCAGAGAGGACTTTGTTTTGATCAAGGGCAATATTTGGAAGCAAAAATTAACCTTTCATATGAGTTCACTATAGAGTTATGGATTTATATTGACACTTGAGGATCTTTCATACAATTCAAAAATACTGATAATTATTTAGACATTGGCGAGAAAGTTAAGATTACCTTTGAAGATAATAACGGCGCCATTTCAGCAACTCCTGATATAGAATGAAGTTCAGGAACTATTTTAAGTTGAAATTATTTGTGCTTTACGATGGAATATGATACAAACAGTGGAATTTCAAAATTCACATTATATATAAATAACGCTTGAGATATTGAATATCCTGGATCAGATAGTGTTTTTAGACCACCAGGAGGAGGGTCTCTCTTTCTTGGCTCTTCAGATTTTCGAGGCTATATAAGCTTTTTTCAATTATCGCAAATCGCTCCTATAAGCTTATCTAACAGAGATTATTTTAGCTTTTGCGATAATTCAGGAAGTATAGATTGTCTTTGAGAGTGCGACATTAACCAATTCTATGATGGGTATAACTACAATCTTTGTAGTTGTGGATCGAATGCTTGCACGAGGGCAGACTCATGCAATATTTGTGATAGTGAATTATGCTTGGAATGCTCCTCTTTTTTACCTGATTCTTGCGTTTTATGCATTGAAAATAGTTCTGGCAGCTCATGTGTTTGTAACAGTGGATTTTATCAACCCTCTGGGCAAGCTATATGCTCATCATGCTATACTGGATGCTCTCATTGCACTGGATCTCTTTTCTATCAATGCACATCCTGCATATCTGGCTATTATTATCTATCAGCTGCCAAAACTTGTTTATCTGATTGTCCTTTGGGATATACAAAGACATCAAGCGAGTGTTTATTGGCAACTGAGCTCGTTTTCAATTTAAATTTAAACACTCTGGGTGGGGTTGTCTATGATAAAGCTAGTTCAATTCCAGTTGTAACAGGATCTTCTGAGCAATTTTATCCTGATTATGAAGATGACGATCCAATAGGCGCTTATTTGAGAGGGTTTTACTTTAATGGCATGTCTTCAGTTATGAGATTGCCTGAATATCAAACATACATATCACCAAAGCTAAAAATTGGTCCCTTTTTTACTATTTCTATTTGGTTAAATATAGAAAATGAAAATTCAGCTGTGATTTCTAAAAATAATGTTTCAAATAACTATTCAACTGTTTATGCAATCACTTTAATTAACAGCAAACCTACTATATCCCTACTGATAAATAATTCGATACTAACTTATATGTGCCAAACTTCTCTTTTCAATTTCGGGTGAAGCCATTTAGCATTTCAAATAAATCTTGATAATAGTGGAAATACTGTTGTGTCATGCTTCATTAATGCAAATCCAGATATTACATTGACTCTTGGATTTGAGTATTTTCAAGATACTTACTCAAATACAATATCTCTCATAGGTGCTCAACAAATATCTCAAGGCTTATGGAAATTTTACAAAGGATTTCTATACGAAATTAAAGTATATAATGTTATATATTCTGCTGCATTACTATCCCAAGCAACATGCTCTGAGAATTGTGGCATTTGCCCAATAAATGGATTATGTATACCAAATTGTAAAATAACTGAATTTTGGAAAGGGCCTGAGTATAATAAATGCTCTCCATGCAATAAAGGATGCAAAAACAGTTGCAGAGATAGCCAGAAATCTTGCTCACTTTGCTCTAATACTTTATGTGATAATTGCATAGATTATTCTCCAACTGGATGCATAAATTGTAAGTCAAATTCTGCTCTTGAAAATAATTCTTGCATTTGTGATATGAGCTATGTCTTTGATGGCTCTGATTCTTGCATTTTAATTCCAACTGGAGGATATCGAGGCTCAGATGACCTTTTGCATGCCTGTCCAAATCTATGCACATCTTGTGAATCATCTATAAAGTGCAATACTTGTGTAAATCACGCAAGTTTATATAACGATTTATGCAATTGCCAAAACGGTTACAATGGAACTACAAATTGCAGCTATGTTCCATTTTCTGTTGATCTTATAGTTTTTCCTAATAATTCGCTATCTCTTAATTTTTCGGATCCTTTACAAGATAGCCTTAATGAAAATGATATTGAAATATCAATTGAAAGTAATCCACAATTTTCATGGAGCCTGCATCAAGTAAATAAATCATACTATAATATTCCAATATCATTCAAGGATAAAATTCAGCAAGGCGAGGCAGTAAATGTCACATTTTTATTTTTATCAGAAGTGAAATCTATTTGAAATGGGATTTTGAAATCTTCAAGTATTAGCTCAAAACTTAATGAGTATGATCCAAATCCATATATATTAGTTGTATCTCAAATTGCATCTAAAATCACTACAATTGTACAAAGCACTGTTATTGGAAGTGTAATATTATCAATATTAAACCAAAATCCAAGCTCTTTATGAGGCTTGATGAATTGCTTGCAAATTCTTAGTTATTTATCGCTATCTGGGATTCCTTTTTCTGAAAAAATGCTTCGATTTTTATCGAGCTTAAATTCATATAATTTTTTCCCTAATTTTTTTGAGTATTTTATTGATGAAAATGAAGGAAACAAAGCATTTAAAGAAGCCATAAATTTTGGATATACAACTGATTTAGTTTTATTAAATCAAGGTGATGATTTTTCCATTATAATTACTTCAATAACTTTATTGCCATTCATCATATATTTTGCGGATTGTTCATATAGATTTGTTGGTAAAAAAATCAAAAAAGTATTTAAAGCCTACAAATATTCATTTTACATAAGATTTTGAATACAATGCTATCTTGAGCTTAGTGCAGCTGCAGGTGTAGGATTAGTAGTGTTAAGGGGAAATAACATTACTCAAATAACAAATATTCTGATTTGTTTTACATTATATTTATTATCAGTAGCCTCCTCTCCCGCATTTTTATTATTTTGCTATAAAAAGCGACTAGAAATACAACGTGGCAGCAGAAAGTTTAATTTACTATTCAGTTCATTTTTTTATGAATTTCGAACAGAAAAAGGAGTTCTTTATTCAGTTTATTATTTTATTTACTTTCTACGAAGGTCCATTTATATAACTAATTTGGTGTTTTTGAGTAGCAACCCAAAGATACAAGTGTCCATCAATATTATATGCTCCATTATGAGTATATTTTATTTAACTGTTTATTGGCCTTTCCAAGATCAAATTCTGCAGATTTCCAATTTAATGAGTGAAATCTTAATAGGGCTAATTATGATTTCAACTTCATTTTATTTATTTGATTTAAATTCGAGTATATTATCTGATGTGGAAAACGGCATTATTTTTATTTCAATGATAATAATTGGGGCTCAATTTTGCTCATCTGTCAGTGTTTTTGCAAGGAATTGCTATCAAATTATCAGAGAAAAACATGTTAGGCGTAGAAACATTAAATACAGTGTTTATCCAATCAAAACAGTTTAGAACTCTTCAATAAGATTAATATATAGGAATAATTATTCTGATTCATACGTTTAATAAAATTATTGATTATCTCTATCAGAAAAAAGATTATTTTCTAAAAACTACAGCATGTCAGTAATATTAAATTGAGTTACTTTTCTTCTGGTTCTTGAGGTCATTTATTGCAGATCGCCAATTTATATGCAGAATTATTTACTTCATAATTATACCTACGATATCGATTTTCTGTTTTATGCAAAGCAGAGAAACATCAGAGATAAGGATGCCTTCTAGTTATTATTGTTGTTAATCAATTTGAATTAAGCTTTTCTTTGTGGGGGCGAATATTGATTCACAGAAATTATGGGAAATAGATATCACAAGAAGTCATGGAGAATTCCTTGTTTAATTAACAAAATTATGGTTGAAAATTTTATGGAATACAGAAAATGACATGAGAAGATCAAATATGACAAAAGGTACCATAGCAAATAATTAAGACACTTAAAATTTAATATATTGCTTTAATTTATTATGTAAAATTTGTCATATTTTAGAAGATATTTTTATTTACCATTTTATTGAAATTAAAAAAAATGACTAAACAAATTTTATTAAAGCTTATATCAATATTTATTATATTTAATCATTATTTCTCTTAAAAGTTTTCTTTGGGTTCATCAAGTAACTAGAAATTTTCTCGATGCTTTTCCATATGTCCGCAAAAATTTAATTCTTTATTATGATTTCTTCCAAGTATTATAATTACCTCATTAAATATAAACGATTAGCTTTCTCTCAGCTGACCTAAAAAAAAATTTTTTAGATCTGTGCATTTTTTTATAATGGAATTGATGCTGCTGATAATTGTCGCCAACATATGGTTGACTTTTTCACAGTGTCCGAAAAACAGCAATGCTGGAGTCTGTACGAATAATCTGTTGATGATTGATGACGCAGTGTGTGCTGAGGTCTGTCCTTCTCATTACACTCCAATATGTTCAGGTGGACAAGTTTCCATATGCGCAGCATGCGATCTTCCATCAGACCCTTTACTTTTTCAGCTTGATTTTTCTTCAGTCCAAGATTTATCAGCAAATTTTATATCAAGTTCCATTAATCCTTCTGATGAATGGCAAAATCCTGGGAATATTCCATATAGCTCTCCAAGTGCCTTATCTCCGCTTCCTACCTTAGATCGTGGGTTTTGATTTGAGTCTTCTTCAGTCATAATAGGCACTCAAAATTATATTCCCTCCCTTCACTTTACTGTAAATGCTTACATTAGGCCTATTTCTCAAGGAAGTCTTTTGAGTGTAATTAATGGTCCTAATTCCTACATAGATTGCATCATAGACTCGCAATATACAATGCAGATCATTGCACAAAGCTCATCTTCTGACCAAAAATTGTATTTGAGTTTTGCTGATGGTTTATTTGATTCTAATTGGCAATGGGTATCCTTTCAAATCGATCAGACGGCTTGTGATATTGTAAATTTGGCGATTTTTATCAATAAATTGGTAGTTGGATTTCAAACATTTGATAAATGTGAAGCGAATTTTCCAAATGGGGTTTATTCATGATTGATTGGAGGGTCTTTTAGAGGATTTTTATATTATTTGGATGCAAGAAATGACTGCAATATGGCAGAATTAGAAATAAGCAGCATTATATCAGAATGTGATAATAATTGGTACAATGAAGTAGATGAGTGTAAAGCGTGTGGTTCAACGTGTCAGACTTGGCCTTGATGCAGAAGAGATGATGATTGTTCGTATTGCTATTCAACAGATTGCAAGACATGCACTGGATATGGTTTAAATATGTGCACTCAATGTAACACAGGAGTGCTTCCGTATTGCTGTGATTGATTAGCTGATGCTTGCGAATCAACGTGAGTTAGTACTTCATGCAATACTGATAAAATTCTTATAGATGGTGTTTGTTTATATTCATGCCCTTATGGTTTTGGAAACTGTAATCCAGTGTCTACCCCTGTCATTACAGCTGATTTCACAGGAGATTTTGCAGGAATTTATGATAGCATTTTGATTACAGGAACTAGTGCATCGAGCTACAATTATTGGAATTCTCCAGAAAGTGTTGATCCTCTACCAGCAAAGTGAAGAGGGCTTTACTTTGTTCCTGGTTCCTATTTGGCAGCACAAATAGATCTTTCATATAAATTTAGTATTGCTGCGTGGATTTACCCAATAACTGGAATTTATTTAAAATTCTTTGGAAATCAAGTAATTGTACATTCTGATGGAAAAATAGAAGTCATAATGCAAAATTTTGATGGATCAATTCAGCAATATTCTGCTTCAATATCATCAAATACAAATCAATGAAATTATATTTCTTATTCAATTGATTTCAATAACGGGATTTCCACTATTAACCCATACTTGGGCAATAATCTTGGAGTTGTAACTTCTATTGAAAATTATATTTTCCGCTCAATGAGTGGAGGCACGCTTTATCTTGGGTCTTCAGATTTTAACGGCTTTATAAGCTATTTCCAGCTATGGCAAGTTGCCATTTTCGATTTTTCTGGGCCAGGCTTTTTTACCTGCAATTTAGGTGTTAATGAAGAGTGTTTGTGAAAAAAATGTGATTATAACTCATTTTATAACGGGGAGAATTGCCAGGGATGCCAAGGATCTTGCCAAATGGGCTGTGTAAGAGCGAATTCATGCAATATTTGTGATGATGAATTGTGCTTGAAATGTTCTTCCTTTTCAACTGATGCTTGCATTATATGTATTGCAAATGCGTCTGGGAATCCATGCAAGTGTGATGCTGGATATTATCAGCCTATTGGGCAATTTTTATGCTCACCATGCTATAATTCATGTGCTGAATGCACTGGATCGTTTTATAATCAATGCAATTCTTGCATATCAGGCTATTTTTATTTTACACCGGCAAAAACTTGCTTGAAAGAATGCCCTCTCGGATACTCAAATTCAGAAAATAAGTGTATATTGGAAACTCAGCTTATTTACCATTTAAATTTGAATGTTTTAAATGGAGTGGTTTATGATAAAGCAAATTCAATTCCAGCAGTCACTGGGTCCTCTGAGAAATTTTATCCAGATTATGAAGATGATGATCCAATAGCCGCTTATTTAAGAGGTTTTTACTTCAATGGAATGTCTTCAGTAATGAGGCTACCCGAATATCAAACCTACATTACTCCCAAAATAAGTGTCGGACCAATATTCACAATTTCAATATGATTAAATATTGAGAATGAAACCTTCACCATCATATCGAAGAATAATATTTCTGGTGGATATTCAACCATTTATGCTGTTGCTTTGATTAATTACAAACCTGCTTTACAATTGCTAATAAATAATTCAGTAATCGATGCCCTGTGCCAGACATCGCTTAATGCTTTTGAGTGAAGCCATTTAGCATTTCAAGTAAATATTGATGAAAATGGATACACCGCTGCCACGTGCTATATAAATGCAAATCCCAATCCGGTATTGACTCTTGGATTTGGTTATTTTCAAGATACAAGTTCTAGCGCGTCATCTCTTATTGGAGCTCAGCAAATGTCTCAAGGAATAGGAAATTTCTTTCGAGGTTTTTTATTCGAGATTAAGATTTACAATGTAGTCTATCCAATTTCATTATTATCTCAGACAGCTTGCTTAGAAAATTGCGGTGTTTGCAATATAAATAAATCATGTTTACCCAATTGCAAAATAAATGAATTTTGAAAAGGGCCAAATTATAACGATTGCTCAAAATGCAATTCAAACTGCAAAAATGGTTGTAGAAATTATCAACCATCTTGCTCAGTTTGCTATAGTGCTTTGTGTGATGTTTGCCTTGATTATTCAGAAAGTGGATGCATAGCTTGCAAATCAAATTCTTCATTTACAAATAATTCTTGCATTTGTGATATGAACTATGTTTTTGATAAAAATAGTTCTTGTATTCCAATTCCAGCTGGAGGGTATAGAGGCTCAGATGGTCTTCTATATCCTTGCCATAAATTATGTTTAACTTGTGAGTCATCTATGAAGTGCAATTCTTGTGTAAATAATGCAAGCTTATATAATAATATGTGCTATTGCAATAACGGCTATAATGGAACTACATCATGCACTTATGTACCATTTTCTGTGAACCTTATAGTTTTTTCAAATGACTCTTTATCACTAAGTTTTTCTGATCCTTTGAAAGACAATCTTTCTATAAATAAAATAGCAATATCAATTGAGAATGATCCAAATTTTACATGAAATCTTGAACAAATAAATAGCACATACTATAATATCCCAATGTCTATTAAGGAAGAAATTCCACAAAATGCATTAATAAATGTAACGTTTTTGGTTTTGTCAGATGTAAAATCCATCTGGAATGGAATGCTGAATACTTCAATAGTTAGCTCAAGGCTTAATAAATATGATCCAAATCCTTATAGCCTTGTGGTATCTGCAATTACTTCTGAGGCTGCAGCAATCGTACAAAGTGCTGTAATTGGAAGTATAGCATTATCTTTCCTAAATCCAAATCCAAGTTCTTTATGAAGTTTACTAAATTGTTTACAAATTCTTAGCTACTTATCGTTATCTGGTATTCCATTTTCTGAAAAAATGAATAAATTTTTATCAAATTTAAATTCATATAACATATTTCCAAATATTTTTGAATTTATAATTGATGAGAATGCAGGAAACAAAGCTAATAATAAGGCTATTAATTTTGGATATAACACAGATTTGATTTTATTGAACCAGGGTGATGATTTTTCTATCATTGGAGCATCAATAATTTTCCTACCATTTATAATTTATTTTGCAGAATGCTCATATAGAGTGGTGGGCAAAAATTTCAAAAAAATATTCAAAAGTTATAAATATTCATTTTATATAAGATTCTGAATACAATGCTATCTTGAGATTGGAGCTGCTGCAAGTGTTGGGCTTACCATTTTTAAGTTCAATAATGCAATTCAAATAATAAATATCATCATTTGTTTTGGAGTTTTTTTATTATTTGCGGTTTCTCCTTTCGTGTTTTTGGTATTTTCTTATAAAAATCGATTTAAAATTCAAAACAAAAGAAGAGATTTTAGAGCATTATTCAGTTCGCTATTTTATGAATTTCGAACAGAAAAAGGAATTGTTTACTCTCTTTACTATTTTGTTTACTTTTTAAGAAGATTTACTTATGCAGTCAATTTAGTATTTTTGATTAATTACCCAAAGATCCAAGTTTCAATAAATATTATATGCTCTCTTATGAGTATTTTTTACTTAATTGTTTATAGGCCTTTTAAAGATCAAATATTTCAGACTTCCAATCTTCTCAGTGAGCTGTTAATAGGACTGATCATGTGCACTACTTCATTTTATTTATTTGATCTAAGTTCAAGTATATTAGTTGATGTGGAAAATATAATTATTTTCACTTCGATGATTATCATCGGATCTCAGCTTATTACATCTATTGGTATTTTTTCAAGGACTCTTTATCATGCTTTGAGATTCAAGATCAACAGATATGAAAATACAAGGCTCAGTGTTCGCCCAATACAAAGCTTAGATGTCCTTTAAATAAATTATTCCTTTTAGCTAATTTTACTTATTCCATAAAATTAAAGATTAAGGAAAGGCTTTTTATTGAAAGCTAATGATAATCGAAGCTGCCGTTAAATTAAAATTAATTAATTTTTGGAAATAATTTAATTGCAAGCCTTTTCATCTTTAATGTTAATAATAAAAATTAATATTCCTAGCAGCTAATAATTTTTTCGATCATTTCTATGTTTATACACTCTCAAAAGCCAAAATTTTATTTAAATTTGAATTTCGTTATTTTTTCCATAACTTCAGCTTTTCGAATTAAATAATTTAAATTATATTATTTTAATTATGTTAAAATGTAAATAAATAATTCAGGATTTAGCAATTCATATATTTGGGTCATATACTCTCTTGACAAAAATTAGCATTTTGATTAAATCTTCCTTTTAATTATAACGAAATTATTTCAGCTAACTTTTTATCTTTAAAGTTCATTTTAAATTTTGTCAACATGTCTTAAAGAACAATAGGAAAGGGGCATGCATCAGCTTTATAAGCTATATATAAATGATTGAAAAAAGCTGTCTATTATGTTTTTCTCAATTACTCAATTGTGAATTTCAAAGTTCACCTAAATCTTCGAACTTAAATTTAGAACAATATTGATATATCATGGAGTTTATCAATAGGCTTGATTATGTAAATCAGTAGGGAAATTTTCAGAAGGGTTGAAAATAGAATTATAAATAAAAAAGTTCAAATTAATATAGTCTCTTTTTATTATGATATTCGAACTGTAAGAAATTCAGCTATTCAGTTTATTATTTTGTTTATTCCTTAAAGAGACTTATGCATTCATTTTATTTGGTATTTTGGTATTTTAAGGGATTAACCATGAACAAAGGTTGCATTAAATAGGGCCCAACAAATTAAGATTATTCAAAATCTGATTTGGTTAGCGAGATCATGATTAGAGTAATTATGCATTTAACTTCTTTTATTGCTTGATGTTCGTTCAAGTGATTTATCATATGTTGAAAGCTGCAGCAATTTTTTCATTCGATTTTGTATAATAATTATTTATCAACTTTCTCTTATAAGCTAAATATGAAATACTAAATCAAAGAAGTGGCTTTATTAAAAATACTTATGCTGATTGCAACCTCTCATCACTTAAAATTAAATCTAAAGTGCATTTAATCTGATATAAACCATTTTCATCTAGATCACTAAATATGTATTTCTTATGCTCTTGCCATAAATAATTTACTTGGATGGTTTCTATGTCTATTTCTTTTCAAGAAGTAAACTTTTATTTACTTGGACACTTTTTATAGTTTTTAACAATTAAATTTGTTATAATTTCAACTCTTTATGTTTCAAATGCTAGTAGTTAAATAAAGCTAATTAAATGAATTCAGTTATACTAATTCATTGGGTTAATAGGCAGAACAAATCGGAATTAGGCAATAAATATTCTCGGGCTGTATACTGTCTTGACAAAATTTAACTGAAAAAATATATTTGTTTAGATTATTTAATGAAATTATTTCAGCTGATTTTTATCATCAAGCTCCTTTTAATTTTTTCAACCTGCCCAAAGAACAGTAATCTAGGAGCGTGCACCATCAACATGAATTATATATGAATGATTGATGCGAAAATTTGTGCCCAATCATGCCCTTCTCTGTATATTCCAAATTCACCAAATTGTGATCTTCCAACATCACCTAAACTGTTCGAGCTTGAATTCTTTAGCAATGCTAATCTTGCAGCAAATTCTATCAGTAGTAGTTCTGATTATACAAATCAATGGGATAATCATTTAGGATTTTCTTATGCTGACTCATTAAAAGATTCTCCACTCCCTACTATAGACAGAGGATTTTATTTTGAGCACACTTCATTTATAAAAAGCAATCAAGGATTCATCCCATCGCTTTATTTTACTGTAAACTTTTGGATACATCGATTAACTCAAGGAAATGTTATGACTGTTGAAATGAATTATAAAAATTACATAGAATGTATATTGATATCAAGTGGAATAGAATTCAATATTATCGCTCAAAATTTAAATGATGACCTTGAAACTAAATTATCGATTCAGTATTTAGAGGTTTTAACAGAGTGGCACTTCTTATCATTTCAGATTGAGCAAACATTTTGCGGCACGGTTCAATTAACAATTTTTATAAATAAAGTCATTAAGATGAGCCAGCTTTTCTCTAATCAAGAAGCAAATTTTCTTGATGGAATTTATACCTGAACCATTGGGAATCCTGGATTATCTTTTCAAGGCTTTTTATATTGAGCTGAAGCGAGAAATGATTTAAATTTTGACTATTGGCTTATGTCTCCACAAATCACATGTGTTAATCTCCAATATTGAGATGGAGCTCAGTGTCAAAACTGTGATTCAAGCTGTGGCAAATGACCTTGGTGCGTTCGCAAAGACTGCTCTTCAATATGCTTTTGATTAGACTGTCAGCAATGCACTGGGTATACTAATGATTTATGTTCACAGTGTGTAGTAGGATCAGCTCCTTATTGCTGTGAGTGGTTCGCTGAAACTTGTGACTCCATATGAAGTAGCAAAACATGCAAAAGTAGAAAATATCTTGTTGATGGTGCTTGCTTAAATGCGTGCCCATATGGATTTGGAGACAATTGTTCTCCAGTTACCACTCCTGTTATTACAGCTAATTTTACAAGTGAATTTCAGGGTATTTATGATAATATTCTAGTTACTGGGGCAAATGCGGCAACCTACTATTATTGAAATTCGCCAGAGAGTGATGATCCTTTACCGGCCAAAGGAAGAGGGCTTTATTTTATTCCTGGCCAATACTTAGAAGCAAAAGTTGATCTTTCATACAAGTTTACTATTGTAGTATGAGCTTATCTCATTGGTGGGACTTTCATAAAATACACTGATGATCAAATCCTTATAGAAACTGATGGAACAATTAGCGTAGCTATGCATTCTTATGATGACTCGCAATCCTCTCAAAGTTCTTCTGCACAACAAGGAGAAATGCCTATTGGCGTGTGATCTTTATTCACTTATTCAATGGATTTTGCTAATGGAGTATTTATTTTTCAGCCATATATTGATTTATCTGCTGCTTCTAATACGATTTCTGCATCTGATTTGGTTTTCAGGCCAGCTGCAAGAGGATCGCTGTTTTTGGGCTCAAATTTCAATGGCTTTATAAGTTATTTTGAATTATGACAAATAAGTAAAAATGACTTTTTTGATCTTCGAGATTCCTGCTACGATTGTCAGTCTTCTAATTTGTCTGGATGCTCATGGCTTTGCTCTATTAATCAATATTGAGATGGGAATAACTGCATTTCCTGCTCTGGATGCTCTATGGGATGCGCAAGAGCAGGCACTTGCAATATTTGTGATACTGATTTATGCTTAAAATGCTCTTCATTTTCACCTAATTCTTGCACCTTGTGTGTTTCAGACCGATCAGGCAGCTCATGTGATTGTAATATTGGGCTTTATCAGCCTTCTGGACAAACAACCTGCTCTCCATGCTATACTGGATGCTCTCATTGTGCTGGATCTCTTTTCTATCAATGCACTTCCTGCATGTCGAACTATTATTACCTCTCAGCTGCCAAAACTTGTTTATCTGATTGTCCTTTGGGATACACAAAGTCAGCAAATGCGTGTTTATTGGCAACTGGACTCATTTTCAATTTAAACTTGAATAATTTAAGTGGGGTAGTCTATGACACAGCTAGCTCAATTCCAGCAGTAACAGGATCATCTGAACAATTTTATCCCAATTATGAAGATGACGATCCAATAAGTGCTTATTTGAGGGGTTTTTATTTTAATGGGATATCTTCAGTTATGAGATTGCCTGAATATCAAACATATATAACGCCAAAGCTACAAATCGGTCCAATTTTTACAATTTCTATTTGAATAAATATTAAAAATGAAAATTCAGCTGTGATCTCCAAAAATAATGTTTCCAATAACTATTCAACTGTCTATGCAATCACTTTAATTAGTGGCAAGCCTACTCTTCAATTATTGATAAACAATTCAATATTTCTTCACATATGCCAGAGCACGCTTATTACTTTCGAGTGAAATCATTTAGCTTTCCAAGTTAGTATTGATGATAATGGAAACACTGTTGCTATAAGCTATATAAATGCCAGCCCTGAGCAATCAATGATTATTGGATTTGGATATTTTCAAGATATAAGCTCTAATACAATATCTCTAATAGGGGCTCAACAAATATCTGCAAATATCGGAAACTTCTTTCAAGGATTTTTATATGAAATTAAAATATACAACACAGTCTATTCCATAGCATTATTGTCTCAGACGTCATGTTCTGAAAATTGTGAAATTTGTCCATTAAATGGATTATGCATACCAAATTGTAAAATTACTGAATTTTGGAAAGGGCCTGAATATAATAAATGCACGAATTGCAATTCAAGCTGCAAAAATGGATGCAAAGACAATAAAGCAGCTTGCTCTGCTTGTTATAATGCTTTATGCGAGACATGCATCGACTATTCTGCTACCGGATGCATAGCCTGCAAGCAAAATGCTTTTCTGGAAAATAATTCTTGCATTTGCGATATAAACTATGTGTTTAATAATT
>CATKHM010000476.1:0-18211 GCA_949751825.1 Blepharisma undulans
ATGGATTTAATTTCATTATGTGTATTCAACGAATATCATGACAGTTCATGTCATAATTAATACTAATGAGTTACCATATTTTATTTATTAGAGAATTTGTTTTTGTTTCGAATTCTGGCTTAGCTGATAGCATGAATGGGATTTTCAGCACAGTCATAGTTTCGGTAGCCCTTTTTATGACGTTGCTTATGCATTCTTTTAAGTCTTCAGGAGGATTCCAGGTTCCTAAGTCTATGCAAAGCTCAAGCTCGGTATTAATGTAGACGACGAAGTCAAATTTTAAGCCTTTGACTTTGCTTATTTTAACTGCAAAAATTCTAATGTTGCCTTCAGAGTCTGTTGGGACAGCCTGGCCGATTTCAATATAGCCCAGAACGTCTTGCTCTTTTCGCTCAACTTGCATGCCTTCACTCAATAAATTGTAGAAGCTTTTACTAAACCGCAACGGGGAGCTGATAATTGCTGAGTCTAAGCATCTGCAGACTGAGTTAAGCTGGATATTGAAGGCCATTTCTCTGATTTCTGTCCAAAACCCCTCGCTGATGCCTTTATTAAGAGTTTCCGATAAATAATTATTATACTCTCCCATCAGTTCTACTCTGCTTGCCCCAGAAAAATAAGAAAAATCGATAGTTACAGTGCACTTTTCATCCAAAAACACTTCAAGATGATCATTCAGGTTATAGCAGGTGTCAGCAAAGTCACCAATCAGCTTTTGAAGCCGATAAATTCTATGTGACGATAAAACAGTGTCAAGCAGGCTTGAAAAATCTGATGTGAACTCAAAATTAAAAGGAATCGGTGGAGAATGAGAAATTATGATATCAGAATCTTTTATTAAGACTTCGAAATAAGACGGGTAGTATTGTGGCCAATAAGAAACTCTTAAACTGACCCCAGGTGTGTAGTTTATGGTTATAATTGTATTTTGTTTGGCTTGCTTCTGCAGATTTTCTAAAATTCCTGATGCGCATGTTCTTTTCAAATGCGTGTCTAGTTTCACAAGTGCTAAATGATCTTGTGGAGGCTTCAAAAGATTCTGCATTTCTTGGAAAATCAGGTTTTTCTAATTGGCATATACCTGATTGACATTAATTTGTTGAGTTGACAGCTGAAAATCACATAGCATCCACAGTAATTCTTTGTTTTCTTCCCGCAATGACACGCTGAACTGAAAATCATTCCGAGTTGCGGTAAGTTTCCCATCAGCCACTCTACATCTCAATTACTCTAATGCAAGCCCAGCTGGATGATCAACGAGCAAAGTTTTATGCTTTAAATACTGAGTCAGTTTTGAAAGAGGCACCTTCTTAGGAGTTATTACGCTGCCTGCCATAGGAAATCCTCTATATTCCCCTCTGCATAGGATATCAGAGGCTTCATTTAAAGCGAATTTTGGAGTTCTTAGTCGATATAGCTGTTCTGAGTGCAAAACCCCAAGCATCCAAGCCGTTTCTTTGTAGATGCGTGACCTGTCACCAAGATAATCCCGAAGTTGTGGGATTTTAGACCATAATGCAGCATACGAGCGAGACCATGATATTACCTTTTTGAGTCTTTTTAAGAGAGAGCGGGTTCTGCTGCAGTATTCTACAAGTGCGTGTCGTTTGGAAGCAGCCCTGGTTAGTTCGTGGAGTTCTCTGGCCAAGTGCTGGGAAATGCAGCGTATTAGGTCTCTTAATTTCACTACTTCCATTTTAATTATTTATAACTCATCTTCTTCACTTCCTGCTTCTCGCTGTGAGCGGGCTTTAAGTCTTTCTTCTTTATGCTTCTTCTTAATCCTTTGCTTTTCTTTGATTTTGGCCATTTCTGCGGTTTCTTTGACTCTTGAAATGAATTTTTCAGTTAGATCTTCCTCAGGGTTTTGGCTGAATTCAATGCTTTCTTTTTTCTTTTTCTTCAGCTGACGTTTACTCATGAAATCTTCTTGAATTGCTTCAAGTCCGATTTCTTCTAAGCCATGATTTTTCCTCTTGATTTGGAATAAGTCTTCATCGCTCTCAATCTCCATATTTTCTGCTTCATTACTTGGAACTTCTTCAGATTCTTGTTTGATCTCTTCAGTCTCTTCTTCTTCTTCTTTGGCATTTTCTTCTTCAAGCTTGCGCTTTTTTTCTTCTTTTTTCTTCTTGATTTTTTCTTTGAGAATTTCCAATTTTGTCTTTTTCCTGGTTTCTCCGTCATCTTCTACCAAATTAATATTTGGATCTCCTGTCAATCCCAGCGATGCAGAAAATTCTTTAAATGGCAAAGCATTGAAATTAAATACTTCTTTATTTGGGTTCAAGAAAACTGACCTCACATAGCTTTTGAAATAGGTTTCTGCTAAATGTTTTATGGCTGAGTCTTCTGCTACAAAATTTGCCAAATTATTCACTATTGAATATGTCTTTTTCGGATTTGGCTTGATTTTTTTCATGTTTATTTTTCTCTCTTCCAAATACTCAATAAATTTCGTTTCTGATGGTAATAAGAATAATAAAGCATTTCCACCTGATTTATATCTGGCAGTTCTGCCCACCCTGTGTATATATGATTGGACGTCTTCTGGACAGTCAACTTGAACCACCCAATGCACAGCCGGGAAATCCAATCCACGACTAGCTATGTCAGTTGCAAATAGCACAGCTTCAGGCTTCTCAAGAAAATTGAAATAAATGGCGGTTCTTTTATCTTGCCTTTGTCCTCCATGAAGCTCCATCAGAGGAATCCCTGGATGCATTTTTTTGAAAGTCTCATAAGTGAACCTCACTTGTTTGCATGAAGAAAAAAATACCAAAATCTTGCTTTTCACATGTGATCTGATAAAAGAAAACAGCAAATTCAGCTTGTGTGGTAGATCAATTATTATATAGTGCTGGGTTAATTTTGATTGTGTGCCGATGTCTTCTTTATTAGGAAGAACGTTTATATATTCAGGGTTGTTAAGATGCAATTTTGCTAAACTTTGTATTGATTTGGACAATGTAGCTGAAAAAAGTAAATTTTGTCTATGAGGAGGGAGATACTCCAAAATGCTATTTAGTGCTTCTTCGAATCCCATTTCAAGAATTCTATCCGCTTCATCAATTATCAACATCTGCAAACTATCTGTTCGAAAATCTGATGTTTCCTGCATATGCTGCAACAGTCTTCCTGGTGTAGCTATCAAAATATTCATCATCCCAATCCTCTCTTTTTCATGCTCTATGTCTTTGCCACCGATCACAAGACCCACAGAAAATGGGTGTCTTTCACCCAGCTTTTTCATAGTTTCAAACAGCTGGATCCCTAGCTCTCTTGTCGGGACTATAATTAAGCACCCAAGTCCATCTATTTTTGACCACTTCTCTCGATAGAGTTTTTCTAGAGCAGGAATCAAAAATGCAAGAGATTTACCAGAGCCAGTCAACGCAGTTCCTAAGACGTCGCGTCCAGCCAGCGCATGAGGGATTGCACCTCTTTGAATTGGAGTCATGGTAGTCCATTGGTTTTTGATGCATCCATTGATTGTGTTTTTTGATATGGGGAGTTCGGAAAATTTAAGCTTGATAAATTCAAGCTTGTCGCTGTCTTTTTCATCGAGAAGGCCATATATGCCTGATGGAGGGGTTTCTGCTTGAACTCTTTCTTTTAGCTTATCTGCTTGTGGGAAAAAGTCTCTGTCTCTTTTAACCATTTTATGTGAGGTATATAAAGATTATTTAGTTAGCAAAATCTTATGTTAAAAAATAGGACATTGGGATGATAAAGAGGACTCTATTGCGAATTTGGGGTCATCCATAGGATCTTCGTCGCGTTTACCATCTTTTAACAGCTGTTCAATTTTGAAGAAATTGATGTCCATGGCTCTGATGTAGCCTTCACAAATGTTATCGATTTCCATTTCAATTTCGTCTATGGTTGGGCCACCATTTGTGTCTTCAACTAAAATTGGAAGAGAAGTTAGTGCAAGAGTATGATTATTGCGAGGAGTATTTGCTTCTGCTGCTTGTTTTATTTCCTCTTCAACTCCTGTATCCTCTTTAAGCTCTTCAAAATATTGACTTGGTATCTTTATTTTGTCGTTTGAAATGCCTCCTGTTTTAAATTTTAAATAATTTTCTAAATAAAGCTTTGTGTGTGCAC
Source organism: Blepharisma undulans (assembly GCA_949751825.1). NCBI lineage: Eukaryota > Ciliophora > Heterotrichea > Heterotrichida > Blepharismidae > Blepharisma > Blepharisma undulans. Next base: position 4,111 of record CATKHM010000476.1, read on the forward strand.
TTGGAGTTTGCTTTCCTAATAGAACTGTGGCAATGCTTCTTTTCGCCAGAATTTCTCCATAGGGACTTGGCTGAACTTTTTTAATGCAAGAAAATTTTACTTGTTTATACATCCATCTGAATAAAAGCTCTTTTTTGTAATATTTAGAAATAATTGGCTTTGTAATGAGATAAATTTTCTTTAAAAAATCTTTTGGAGCTCCTACCATAGCTGCTTTTATCAAAACCACAGTAAAAGCGATAATTAGTGTAAATTGAGAAGAATTGACCCAAAGACAGTCCATTTCATTGCTGAATCTTGCTGCTGGGTCATAAGTAAGCTCTCCTGGTAGGTAAATAGTAAAAGAGACATTATCAGGATGAGTTATGATGATTTTTCCCATGTAATTAATTCCACAAATGCTCATTGGTTCTTCCAGGAATACAGCTTTAAACTGCTCATTTGGTTGCGTGACCTTTGTAATTGCTCTTGCCATCATATCATGGTCTGTAAAGTCAATTTTGAAATCTGACTTTGCTGGATTATACTCGTAAAGATTGGGGACTAAGTTCAAATTGAAATTCAGAATGTCTTTCAGGGGAATTGCTTCTGACGTGAGATTTTCATCCTTTCATTCAATGGTAGCGTTAAAACGGCCTTCTATAACTGCTTTTTGGACCAAATTTTTTCCTAAGAGAATGCTATTCATTTAAATATCGAATTATGGCATTAAGAAATAATTTAATATTTGATGCATTTATAATCAAATTCCTAATCATATATTATAAACATTATATTACTATCTAATTTTACAAAAACAAGATGGAAAGAGAAGATTCTTTACAAATCGACAAACTGCTCCTCAGCAGCCTCGAATGTCCTGCCTGCAGCAAGCTATTTCTGCCTCCAGTTTACCAATGCTGCAATGGCCACTCAATCTGCAAAACTTGTTCAGAAACAAAAACCACATGCCCAGAATGTTCTTTACCTTTGTTAAACAAATTCCGAAACATTGCATTAGAAAGAATGCTTGAAAGCATCGAAGTGATATGCCCCTTCAAAGGGTGTGGTAAACGTTTGGTTTTAAGCCAAAAACGAAATCACGAGCAGGACTGCACGTTCAACCCAAATGTCCCATGCATTTTTGACGAGTGCCAATGGGCTGGCGAATGCTTGATTGACCACCTCATAGTTGTCCACCAGGTAAAACAGTTTGAAATGGCTTCCAGCGGCGCTGTGAGAGGATGGAATTCAAAAACATGGAGAAATGCCGATTGGGGGTACAGTATTTGGAAATTCGCGGATGATGTAATTATAAACAAATCGTTTTGCAATGGAGAAACTTTTTATCTGCATCTCTATGATATGGGGTTACGAAGAAGGACTTTACGATTGACGACTGTGAATCCTGAATACCAAGTAGAGTTTTTTGTGAGGTCTGAACCTATCCAATACTGCAAAAATAAGTACACGACACTGCCTTTCCATATCAGCATTAAAATCGCTGAAAAATATATATTAGAATCAGCAGATGAGCTGGAAGAAGGTTATAAAAGACTATCAATTCGTGTTGAAATTCTGGGAGATCAATAAATTCATGTTAGATTATTTAATAGAAATAATTATCTGATTTAAATATTTGAAAGCTTTTATGGTGAAAAATCACCTTTCAATTGTGATAAGAAGCGGTTAAATCATGGAGTCATATAAAAATTATGAGTGGGTTCAAAAAGTCAGACTTGGAAGCCATGACAGTTGAGCAGCTGAGCCAGATGCTGGAAGATTTGGAAAAGGACAACGAGACTATTCGAAGGGAAAACAAACTCTTCGAAAGCTACATCAATAACAATAAGAAAAACGAACCCATTGAAACTGAAGAAGAAACCAAAGAAGTCGATAAGAGCAGGAAGCGTAGAAAAGGTGGCCAGCAGCAGATCCAGGAGGTACGCACCTTATCACTTCAAGAGAAGTATGACATCGCCACAGGGGAACTGGAAGAGCTGAAGAAGAAAATCCAAGAAGGCCAAAAGAAAAGTGAAGAGCTTCTGGAGTGGCTTAAAGCAGTGCTTGATGAAATTGATATGAATATTGCAGAAATCAAGCGAGAAGCTCATGAGTTTAAGCGTGATATTGTCTTGGGATCTGAAAACTCGAGGACTGGGAAGATTGTGGCAGAAAGACTTATAAAGTACATTGAAGAAAAGCTCAGACAAAAAGATATGCTTATTGAAAAGTTTCAGCTTCAAAATCAGCAACTTGATAGGAATATAAAGAAAGAAAAAGCAAAAATTGCAAAAAAAGAGCAAGCGAGTGATGATTTGCAGTTCATTGATTTCCATCAGCTTCAAATAGAAAATAAAAAGCTTGTCAGAGATATTGATGACAGAAATAAGCAACTGCTTTCATTGAAGGTGACTTCTGGAAAATGTACTTTGAGATTAACTAATGTTAAAGAAACCTTACAAAGAGAAGAAAAAAAGCTTGAGATGTTGAAACAAGAAATAACTGATGCTGATTCTCAGATAAAAGTCAATGCAAAAAGCATTCAAAAAGTGAAAAAGACTGTGAAATTCATTGGAGAAAAGCAAAGAAAATTGCAATTGCAGAAAAATGATCTGGACAGTCTTCCAAGTGTGTCTGACTATATAGATTTGAAAGGAGAAGAAGATAAGTTGATGCTACAGGTAAAGACTTTGGAAAGAAAAATAGCTATAGCAAAGCCAAATTATGAAAAGGCTACAAAGAAAATAGAAATCAATCAAGCCAATTCTTAAATTAATTATTTATGTTATAAAGTTCAATGACTAAGTAGATGGAAACGTTTATTAATATATAATATATTCTCAAAGCAGTAAAGCCACAAATAATTTGCATGGAATATTAACTAAAGAAATTTAGCAATTTTTCTTATAATTAATATAAATTAATGTAATTTTCGGTCTTTACAAAAAAATTTATTTTTCTAAACTCATTAATTGTTGTCTAAAGCCCTTATTCGGATGAATGCAAGTTCTTTTTGATTTAACAAATTTATAGGCTTCATCAAAGCTCATGCCTTTGATTTTCATCATATATGCTATGATAACAGTAGGACTTCTGGAGACTCCTTGAAAACAATGAACTAAGACTTTTTCATTACGTTGCAAACATTTTTGGATAAAATTCAGTGCTCCACCAATGCGCTTTATAATGTCTTCAGCTTGGTTATCTTTTACATTTAAATAATAGTAAGTGAATTCAGATAGCAACCCAACTTTTTCTTCATCGTTTAATATTCGAACAATGGTTCCTATTCCCAATGCTCTTAGTCAAGACTCATTGCTTGCAGCTTCAGCGGTTCCAAGATAAAGATTTGGCATTATTTCATCTATATAGTTGATGTTCATCATTTTAAATCATTTTCCTGCTTTGATAAGTCCCTGTGGTGTTTGGCAACGATATTCTCCAATTGGATCATCACTCTCTCATTTACTTTCAAATTTTCCATCATAATCTTCATAAATTCCAAAACCCCATCTTTTTCCTTCAACAAAATCTCCATCATAAGTTCAGCTGTCAGTTTTCAGGATACCTTTTCCATGAAAGTTTCCCTCCTTAAAGTTTCCTTCATAAAAAAAATCTCTTCCTTTAAGGCTTCCCTTTCCTTCAAAAAGTCCATTCAGAAAATTTCCTTTGTAAAATACTTTTTCAAGATAGATTTGCTCACCATATCCATTTTTCATATCGTCAAAAAAGTTTCCTTCATAATGTCTTTCAGCATCGTCTCATATGCCAAATCCACTTTTCTGGTCATGAGTTCAATTTCCAGAGTACTTATTACCATTTCAAAAATTCATTTCCCCTTTTCCATGCTTTTGGCCTAAATTTCAATCTCCACAGTAAACCCCTTTTTCATTGTCTATCATACGGCCTTTACCATGAAACTTTCCATGACTCCAGCATCCCTCATAAATAAAATTTTTTGAAATCGCGATTCCAGAGCGATGAGGATGTCCATTTTGATCGAATTCCCCATAGTAAAAATTACAAATACTGTCCATTGATGTTCCAATTCAACTTTTATTGGCTAAGTCATCAGATTTATAAAACATACCCGATCTTTCGATATAATCTAAAATTGTATTACTTATTTGAAAAGAAAAAACTGATTTAAAAAGTTGATGGCTTGTAAAAATTTTCAGATCCTTTACAATTTCCTTGCTTTTAAATAAATAAAAATACTTACGATCTTTATAACCTTGGAAAAGACCTTGAATTTGTATTAATTTAGAACGAGATTTTGAGCTTTCGTATTGATTTTTAATTTGGATTTGCTCTTCTCTTAAAGTCTCTAACATTTTTTCTTTTATTAAAATTATTGATTTTTATTAGAATTGTTTTATGTAAGATTTATTCATAGAATCTTCAGCAGTCTCGAGAAATAAAATGGTAAAATTTCGTCTATACAATGTATATGATAATGTTTCCATTACTTTCCAGGTTTCATAAGTCCTTCTGTGTTTAGCAAACATAATTTCCTATTGGTCTATCTTTTTCTCATTCGCATCAAAATCCTCTGTGAAAATATTGTGGTTTATTACGATTATTTCGTCTTTTAATAAATAAAATTACTTAAAAGTGTTAAAACCTCTTATAAATGCCTGTGCTTTGATAAAAATTTGATAAAGCTCTGACTCTGTATTTGCTGCCTTAAGCCTGCCTTCTTGAGTTAAAATTGTTGAATGCTTTCTCATTGCTGATATGCAAATTAATTGGATTTTCAATGAACCATGAAGCCATAAAGCATTGAAATCAACATATGAAGTGTTAATAAGGATAATACTTGGATAAATAATAATTGCTAAGATTTAATATAAGCAGTAATATAATTCATTTAATTCAGAAAAAGAAGAAATTAAATAATTAAGCAATGTTTGAACAAACTGTTATGAAATAATAGATAGAAATCTTATTTCACTTTCTAAGTGAAGAAATAAAAGTTATAAATATATTATATTAGCTATATAATACTTCTAGTTTTGAAGCTTAAATTGCTCTCTAAATCCTCTATTTGGATCAATGCGCGTTCTAAAATACTTTTCAATCATTTTATTGAGATCTATAAATTAAAAAGTAAAGGGTTTATAAAATTAACTTTAATTGATTTGTAACATCAACATTTGGATTGGTGCATATTCTTTTCGATTTTACAAATGCATAAGCATCTTCATAAGCCATGTCTTGTATTTTAATCATATATGCAATCACAACTGTTGGACTTCTTGAAATACCTTTATAGTAGTGGACAAGAACTTTTTCATCCTTTTCTAAGCTGCTCTTAATGAAATTCAAAGTGTCATCAACACGACTTATGACATTTTCATCTTTCTTATCCTTTGCTCTTAAATAGTAATAAGTGAATTCTGATAGCAATTTAACATTTTCTTCATTACAATAAATTTGATTTCTAATTGTTTTAGGTAAGATTCATCCATAGCAACGTCAGCAGTCCCAAGAAATAAATTTGGCAAAAAATTTCGTCTAGACAATGTATATGATAATGCCTATATCACTTCCCAGGTTTTATAAGTCCTTCCGTGTTTGGCAAACATAATTTCCAATTGGTCTACCTTTTTCTCATCTCCTATCAAAAATTCCATGAGAATTTTCATAAATGGCATGATCTGATCTTTCTCCATTAGTAAAATCTCCTGAATAAGACCAAGAATCCGATTTAAAAACTCCCTTTCCATGAATATATCCTTTTTTGAAATCTCCTTCATATACGAATGCAGGTCCTATGATTTTTCCTTTTCCTTCAAAAAGATTATTTTCGAAGTAACCATCATAAAAGGAATCGTGCATGTATATTTGGTTACCATATCCATTTTTCATATCATTACTGAAATTTCCTTCATAATGCCGTTCTTCATCATCCAGTATGCCATATCCACTTTTTTGGTCACAAGCCCAACTTCCAGAATATTTATTACCATTTCAGTATTCCATAACACCATTTCCATGCTTTTTTCCTGAATCTCAATCTCCATAGTAGACGCCGTTATCGACATCAATCATCCGACCTTTACCATGAAATTTGCCTTGATCCCAGCTTCCTTCATATAGTGAATTATTTAAAATTACAACTCCAAAGTTATGGGGTGCCCCATTTTTATCAAGCTCTCCATAGTAAAGCTGATTGTTGAGATGCAAGCAAGTTCAAAATCTATCAGCTAAATCGCTGAATCTGAAAAACATACCAGATTTTTCCATGTAATCTAAAATTTTTTCACTGATATGCGAAGAAAAAAGCGATTTGAATAAAGTAAAGCTGGTAAAAATGTTGATATCTTTGACAGGCTCCTTATCTTTTAATAAATAAAAATATTTACGAGTTTTGTAACCTAGAAATACTGCTTCCATATTTGTCAAGCTTGAAATTATTTCATTTACTTTGTTTCACAATAAGAATTTCTAATCATAAAAATGAAATATAAATTGCAATATAAACCCTGTTTATAAATAATGGAAGACTATATATTTGCAACACCGCATTTGATTCTGCAGCATTCTGTCCACAAAAAATGTTTAAAAAACCTCCAACTCAAACACAAACTGCTTCAATTATTCTTGTGAACTCTGGAAAACAAAAAATATTTCTAGCACCCCCAATTCATTGAATGCTTCTGCAAGTCTTTTACCCCCCTTGCCCTTTTTTCAGATCAAAGCAGAAAAAGTGGTGACGATAGCCTCGATTATCCAGAATGCGTCAAAGAAAAAAATTAATCTTGTTTGTATAATGCAAAATTACAAAAATAAACTCTTAATCTTGAATATTAAAATTTGATAATAAATGGTAGACGATCTTACAAAATGACCAAAATTGGAAGAAAAAGAAATTAGATTTAAAACAATTGCTGATATTCCCTTGTATGTATGCACAATCTCTTTGGATTCTAAAGAATTTCTTGTATATGATATTGATAAAAATGTGATATGTGCAAAAATTCCAAATCCTGTTCCTTTTAATCTAATTAATAAAGGGCTTCTATGCGAATTAAATGGATCTCAACTCTTTTATTATGGCGGACGTGGAAAAGGTACTAATGCTATTGGCACTTGCCTCCTTGTAGATATTAAAACAAAAACAGTTGAAATTCTAAGATCTGGAAGACCTCGTTTTTTTGCAACTCCTATTTATTTTGAAAATTTTGTTTATATTTTTGGAGGATCTTTCACAGCAAAAGAAGGGCAAGCAATAAGTGATAAATTCAATTTAAGAAAAAATAAATGAAAACGCATAGCTAACTTACCTAGCCCTGCTTCTTACACATCTACAGTTTTATTTGAAAGAAAAATTTTAATCACAGGCTATAAACTTGGAAGCATATTGAAATATAATCCTTGCAAAAATTCCTATAAAATTCTGCTTGAAATTAATCAAAACTCGTGAAAAATGTTTTTTATTTTTAAAGATCGATGCTATGCAGTGGCCAACGATTATGTAATCTATGCCTCAGAAATCAAAAATTGGAAAGTCTGAAACTTTTACGGAAAGATGGATACGATAATATTTCCTTGCTCGAATATTTGCTTGTACCAAAAACAATTTATTTATTTTGACCAACGCTCAATGCTCTGTAAACTTGATATTCTAAATTGGTATTTTTCTATTGTTGCGACAACTTCTGATACACAGAATTATAAGAATAGAATTAATCAGCAAAATGGCCTGAACAACAATAAAAAATAATTATAATTATTTTATTAATGCATGTTTAAAATGTATAAAATAATTATTCTAAATACTCCAGAAAAATTTTTCCTGTAATATGCTATAGCTATAAGAAGAATTTTCAATTAATTGCTTTTATTGTATGAAAGAGGCTAGAAAGTAAAACATTCAAAAGATAAGAATATAATCCAGTTATCATACTCGACCTTTGAGTGCATGTCTATTAATAATAAAAATTCAGTCAGCTCAAGATATAGAATTTATAGTTTATCAATTTTATTGCAATCCAAATAATATTTTATAGCTTTGTATTTTTTTTTCAAAAGATAAACCCAATAGAGAAGATGGAGGAAACAAAGGAGTATTTAGCATGCAAAAGTGATGAATTAGCAAATAAATTCACCGGCTTTTTTGACAAGTATAACAGAATTTTCGAGATTTGCCTAGATATGAATGATCAGATAAATAAATTGAAAGATGAAACAAAATAATGCAAGCATCTCAGCATTTTTCTCAGAGTCTTGGTATCAAATGCTTGCATGCTGTAACCTTTAGAGAGCATTATAAAATGACCTCTCTTGTCATTTAAAAATTGATTACTGTTGTAAATAAAAATTCTGAGCTTAAATCTCACATAGAAGTTCTATGGAGCATTCCAAGAATTTCGTGACTTGTTTTGAATACAAAAATAAAAGAATGAAATTTATCATGAGCCAAAGCTGATTGACTATGATTAATAGAATTGGAGAAAATACGGGGTTTTATGCAATAAGACTATTGACAATAGAGCCAAAACTTCTTAAATGCTAATGAAATTCATTAAATTTGAGCTGTGCCCTAAAGCAACGAATTTTTTGATATTTACTTCAAGTTTTATGATAGTGATTTCCAAGAGAAAGGTCTTTAAAAATTAATAAAATATAATGTTTTGAGCAAATTAGTATTTACGCTTAGTAGACAAGGCTAAAAACTACTTGGATTGACAGATTATTTATTTTTCCAACTTTTTCACGTGAAAACATTATGCCCTGCCTTAAATATGTGTATTTATCATAACAATAAACTATTAATATAATATACTTTCTTTTTGAATGCAGCTTATCTAAATAGTATTTTATCAGAAATTCAAAGTCATCAACACTAAAATACTTAAGATTTTCCTAATATATTTTAATATATAAAAATTTTACCCTCATTATTTTTAAAGTCACAATTAATCTCATATGAAATTCCAGCGAATTAAATATATCTCGCAGAATCTATTAATGCATTTATTGATTGTTTCATAAAATAATGGAAAGACGCATTCCTCCCTTTTCCCCAGTATTTCGAGCAAGCCGTGAAGATGTCAAAAGATTTAACCTCGTCAAACTTTCCAACGCAAAAAGTAACAATCAATTGAAAATTGCTCAAGACCCTTGAACCCAAAAATCGTTCTTAAACAAATCAGAGTCAGAAAACAAAGCATTTAAAAAATCCATAAAAACTGCTGAAAGTTCACGGCAAATTAACGGAGATCGGCTAAAAATCGATTATACCGGCTTAATAAAAAGCCAAAGCAGCTACAGAATTTTGAAAGACAAGCTTCCAAGCATTGAAAAAGAAAGAACAATCAGTCCGAATTCCCCTATAAATAATGAAAATAAAAAGGAAAGAATTTTAAGCCAGCTCAGTCACTTGCCGACGCCAAAATTATCGACAAGAATTAATTTCACTCCAAAAATCGCTGAAAAATCTTTCAATGAGACTACTCGAATTCCTCAGAAAAAGCGAAATGTCATACATTCTGTATGCTCTAGGACTGGAAAAACTGCTGGAAAATTAAAGAAATTTAACCAAGATAGCTATATTATATGCACAAATTTCTGTTGCTATCCAGATCAATATTTATTTTCTATTTTAGATGGGCATGGGATATATGGACATATAGTCTCAGACTATGTAAAAATCAATCTTCCTCAGCTATTAGAAGGATATTTACCTGTGATAACAAGGCCTCATTTCTTTAGAGATAACTCAGCGATCAATTCTACAGATATGTCATCCCTAAAACAAGCTTTTAAAAAATGCTATGCAAGGCTTCAAAAAGATTTAGTTTTAAAATCACATATAGATACTAGTTTTTCTGGGACTACAGCTTGCACAGTGCTTATACACGAAAATCATCTTTTCTGTGCAAATGTCGGTGATTCACGAGCTGTTTTAGGACAGCTAATAGATGGACACTGAATTGCACTTGCATTATCAAGAGACCATAAACCTAATGAGCACTCAGAAAGGCTGAGAATTGAAAAATCTGGAGGAAGAGTCGAACAAATGAAAGGTAATGAATAATCAGATCCATCAGGAAATCATGTAGGACCATTTAGAGTTTGGCTACAAACAGAAGATATCCCTGGTCTTGCAATGGCAAGATCCCTTGGAGATACTGTAGGAGCAGGCGCAGGAGTAATATCTGACCCAGAAGTCAACGATATTTACCTTTCTGACTGTGATAAATTCCTTATTATTGGCTCAGACGGGGTATGAGAATTTATCGAAAATTTAGAAGCTGTAGAAATTGTTGCCAAATTTTGGGAAACTGGAGACGCTGAAGGAGCTTCCCAAAAATTGACAAAAGAAGCTTATAAGAAATGGAAAAAATTAGACGTTACTGATGACACAACAGCAATTGTGGTATTTTTAAACCCTGTGTAAAAAATAGATTAATTTTAATATCATGGATGTCCCAGTTGAAAGATTCTTAGCTTGGCCACCTTTTTATACATTGCAGCCTAATCTGGATACTAGGTCTCAGCAGCTTTATTTGTGGATGCAAATATTACTGGAATATTCTCAGAAGAATAGGATTTTTATAGCGACTTCACATGATTTTCATGAAATAATGAGGAATAACGAAGTGAGTAGGTCATTAAACGAGGAGTTCAAGAATGTCTTATTTGATTATATGTTAAAGCAAAAAAACGCTATCAGAGAAGGAGAAGCTTATATGATTTTTTGGAAAAAACCTGAAACGTGGGGAGAACAAGTTTATAGATGGGCTGTTGACAGTGGAAGAGTAGGGTCTGTAGAAACTGTAGAAGGACTGGTATCTGGCGATGAAACCACAAGAGAAGAGTTTTATGGGATGCCAGTAAATTATATGATGGTTATTTTGAAATCATTAGAAAAATCAAGAAAAGCAGAACTATTTCAGGTAGGAGAAGGGATGGCTGTTAAGTTCTTTTAATTTATGATTTGCGTTTAATAATAAGCTAATTTACTAATATCTCAAACTCTAAATGCCTTTGAATAAGTGCTGGGCATTTCTTAGAGGTTTTACAATAACTTGTCTTGATGGCATTTTTAAGCCAGCAGCATTTCCGCACCCTTGGACAATTGTATAGGTTCCGCTCATAAAAGTTTCAACTAATTTTAAGCTTTCAACTGATAATGTTTTTATTAACTTTATCAGAGCTATTTTAGCTCCTTCAGAATTTGGGTCACTATTCCAATCCACACACACAAATCCATATATCGCTCCACTTACATTTTTTATCGCTCCCATTGGCCCAATATTGCTGAGCAGCTTGATGATTTCATTATCCACAATATGCTGATACCACAATTTTCATATTTTTAATAATGCATGATGAATATCTTTTACTCCTACCATTTCAATTCTTGACAAGCAAAAATTGAATTCTTCTATTTGAAAAGCATTCAATACATTCGCACCAGGATATCGTCCGCCAACAGTATGTGGAATATAGTCTAAATTTATTTCAATTGGCTCGATAATGATTTTTTGGATGAATAGCTGGGTTTTAGGCTTTGGGATAGCAGGTGCGTCGTTAGGAAGAGTGGCTGTTCTCCTCATAAGAGTTTGCTCTTCTGGTTTTCAGTTGAATAAATCCAAGAAAAAATCAACAGAGTTTTGGTCTATATTTAGCTTCACTGGAAGCAGTTTTATGTAAATTATAAGCTCTTGATCGTTTGAATATTCAGGACGAGGCCAAACACATGTAATTTGGGTTTGAAAAAAATCTGATACTGGGTTGTTTTTATTTTCATCAATTTTCAGCATTTTTTTGACAGAAGTGTCTTTTATAAAATCATGAATTTCAATATTCCCAAGAGAAATTGATAAAATTCAGGTATAATGAAGGATTTTGGGGAATTTTGCAAAAGTGAAGCCAATTTCACTGATTTTGAACTGAATAAAGCTGGATAAGCTTCTTTTTGTCCCGCTTCTGGCTTTATAAGAAAAATCATTTCCAGAGTACAAATTGATAGAAAAATAAAAAATATTGAGTGAAAGTTTTAGGGAAGGAGTTCCATGATGTGCCTGCAATTGATGAAAAGCAGAATTTGCTGTATTTTTTGAAGGATTTTTGGGAATTTTTGCATGTGTGTGTATGAATTTTGTGAAATTTGGAAGAATCATTATTTTTTTATCATTTTTATTTTTTGGCAATCTCCGTTTAAATTCAGGGCTCAAAAAGTCTTGGATATTTATATTTTTTATCCTTACTGAGTCTTTTGGATCAATCATTAATCCAATTAGAGAAACTGGATAAGTATCAGAGTCATCGCTGCTTAAATCTGAGTCTTTTCTCAACATTTCAGGAGGATCTTCTTCTCCATTGAAATCAAAAAAGCTGCTTAATATTGAAATCGAGTCTTTGCAAAGATGCATAAAAATACATCCAATATTTATATGTAAATCCAGCATATCGCTACTTCTGTAGCAATTTTTCATATTTTGACTGATAAAAATATTATTTGTGATAGGAGTGCAGTTATGTGAACCAATTAAGCATTCTTCTGTAGGAAGAAATAAGCCTTTATCAGTTTCTTCAGTGTTGCTACGTATTTTGGTTCCATAGAGCTCAAATGAATCAAGAGAAAATATTTGCACAAAGCTTTTGGATCTTAAAATTGGGTCAAAAATAGTTCATTTTAGAGGTTTTTTGAAATAAATATCGTCAACTTTGAAACTCATATTGCTTTTCAAATACGTCCGAATGGAGCCAAGCGATAAATAATACCCTGAAGATATTTGGCTGCCTACCACACTTGATATGTGTCAATCTTCAATAAAAGACATCAATCTTCCGTCATCTGTGGTATAATCAATCACAATATTTTGCAAAAATAGATTCAAATTTGTGTATTTTTCATCTCTCTTTGGCATCTGAACATCAAATCCTTTCAAAAACTTCGAAATTCTCCTCAGATCTTGAGCAAAAATAGCAAATTCAGTCAAATTCAAATCGAATTCATTATTGTCAATGGTTTTTTCAAAAATCAACTCAATTGGTTCTCCTACAGACCTAATCAGCTCTTTTTCCAGATAAGTTCCTTCTCCTTTCTTAATACTAGCCACAATATAATTTTCTCTATCTAAATAGCAGTTATTGAATAAATGCACATCAATTGAAATCAAAGTAATTGAAATAATCGGCGAACCATGAGAATTTGGGTTGAAATTTATTGTATTTTGAATGCTGGAATTTGGGGTATAAAAAGATGTTGCTGAATATTGACGAGGAGAGCTTGGGAAATATAAAGAATTATCAGAAGATGAGAGATTGATAATGGATCTTTTTATACTGATTTCTCAGTATGATGAGGATTTTCTTTGAGAAACAGGATTGTTATTAACTGGGATGAAGTAAACCAATTGCTGAAGCGAAGAAGAATTGATTTGAATTTCCACGTAGTTTGTAGTGATGCGATTTAGATATTTTATAGATCCTTTTGATTTGGCTTCTTCTGCTTCATTTCTTTTTTTTGGGTGAAAGCTAAATCTGCTGTCATCATTTTCTGAATAATTTTCAGAAATTTTTGCGTTTTTGGGAAAAGATACTCGTCCTTGACCAGGAACATAATATCTCTCGTGGGTATCAATTTTGGGTTCTTCAACAATTATTTCTTCTTGATTTTGAAGAGATCGTTCATATTTAATGTCAGGAATTTTCACAATATTTATTGATTCTGTCTCGTTTGTGATATATACATCAAAATCTTTGGAATTTGCTGAAATATTATCATTATTCCCTGTTATTTTTATTTTTTTCAAAATTCCCATCAACTTTCAATTTCTTTGCAAACAGCAACAACAAATTTCATTTTTGTTCAAACTATTCTCGCATTGCTGATAATCAATTTGAAAGCTTGGCAGTGATACTATAAAAGAAAAAACACTTTTATTGCTTGAATTTTCATTAATTTCCAATGAAGAAACTAAATTTTCTAAATCCGACGCCATCACTGAGTCAAAATGACATTTCATTGGGGCCAATTTTATCTTGAAATCATTTTTGGATTTTTTAATGCTTATATCTTCTTTAATCGTATGCAGAACATACCCAGGAGAACTCGGCAAATCATCTCTTGACTTGCTAAACTCAATGACATTTTTTA
>CATKHM010000477.1:0-18172 GCA_949751825.1 Blepharisma undulans
AGCAGTTGTAATCTAAAAATGTTCCGAATACCCCTCTACATTAAGATTACCTATTGAATAAAAATAATGAGACAAATGTATATTGGGACACTTTAAATAGCAAAGTATCAGTTTTGCCTTGATTCTTGAGAATAAGTCTTAATTGCATGGCGGGATTTGAAATTTCTGTTATAAAAGCGCAAGCTGATTAGGAGTTACCTGTACCAAGACTCCCTCCGTTGCTGGAAAAATATACAGGGAATCCACCTAAAATTACAAATAAATGATGAAATCTCATTGCATTGTCATGAAGGCCAAAGAGTTCAGCATATATAGCGTCAAATGTAAAATAGCCCATTGAGTGCCCAATAACAATTATATGAGTGATTGTCGTAGGGGTATCATAATTTATACCGCCTTCATTATAATAAACACTGAAAGCTAAAGTTGATGCAAAAATAGAGTGAATAAGAGATATATGTTGCCCATAGTAATCTTTCCTATCTTTGTCTTTAAGCGTTGGAGGTGGGATTATTGCATAATGAAGTACAATATTCACCCCACAATAAAAGACCATGGACACTAAAACCGGAACTAAATAGTCCATAAACATCTTTATGAAAAATATGATTAAAATAATTCGTCAATTTTTAAGCTGAAATCTTTACAAATAAAATGGATAATACCGTTTTATGGTAAAATTTAAAAATCTTCAGATTAATTATTTAATTTTTTATTAATAGAAAATGGAAATCATTAGTTAGGAAAATGCTTATTATTTGCATAATAAGGAATTTATCAATACTAAATAAGCCTAAAGAGGGATTATAAGAAAGCTTTGAATAATAAACAATGAACATAAAGAAACTCAGACATTGTTTTAATCAACTGACTAATAGTAAAATATTTGGCAATAAGTTCAATATTATCCTTTTTACAGATAGATATAGCTAAAAATAATTCATATCAAAATAGCTGAACTATTTAAAAACTTCAGCCAACTTTTCTTATGACTACTTCAACTAGAAGATTAAAGGCATAAGATTCTTATTATTTTGCAAGAATGTCACACTTATTAAACTGCAGTTATATCTCTTATACAGCTTTGCTTTTATAACTTTTCTAATATTCTTACTTTTCTATCATTTAATTATTTATAAAATGCAATCAGAGTCCAGAGCCAAAATAGATAGCAGTACCAAAAACCTCCCCAGAGAAAGTGTTCGCAAGCTTCCTAAAGCCGGCCCAACCATTCGCAACTTAGGAGTCACTGGAAAAGTTTCATCCCATCACGGCAAAATAAACCGAACAAAGGGGAAGTTTAGTACAACCACAACAAATTTAACTGACGAGCGAGAAATCATAACAATTAAAGGCATTGAAGTTGATGTTACACCTATGCCTCTTATCATCCTCGCAGAAGAAGAAAAAGGTGAAAAGAAAGACGGCGAACAAACTGGCTCATTAAAAGCATCCTCATCAGAACGCAAAGAATCAGAGGCTTCTGCTTCTCAGTCTCGAAGCGAAATAAAATACTCAGAAATTGGAGGAAGCTCTTTATTACGCTCTGCTGACCAAAGTGAAGTTTTCTCTGAAGTATCTGATGAAACTGGCAGAGATGTGAAAGCTGCTGAAGAAACAAAAACTGAAGATAAAGGCTTAAAAGAAGAAGATTTAGATAAACTTGTAGACATCAATTTGAATGAGACTGAAACTTTTACACTTTTTTATTTGCCAAGCATCGCTGTGAGCGCCAAATCAGAGACGAAAGATATGTCAGATGCTGATAATGAAAAGTATAAGTTGCTGCTGAAGGAAAAAATCGCAAGTGATAATTTTCAGATGAGACCAGCCCAAACTACAAATTTGATGCCAAAAGTGAAAGAGGTAGTGACTGAAACTATAAAGAGACATGAATTTGACTGTGAAGTAACTGAATGGATGCTGCATGACGCATTTTTGGAAGAAATTCAGCCTGCACATGAACAAGTGGCAAAGGTGTTCTCAGTTGAAGTAAACTCTAGCTTAAATGACCAACTAAAGCACCGAGGGACTTTATTAGACCCAGAAAGCTCGCTTACAGAAACTTATAGTTTAAGCATTTCTCAAACCCAGCCAAGCAATCAGCTAAAAGATACAGGAACAAATAGCAGAGCTGCAAAAGAATCTCGAAGAGTTGACCAGTCAAGCAGAAGCGTCCTATCAAGCTCTTCTGTCGAACAATCAAAGCGCTCTCAGACCTCAGCAGCGCATGAAAATGAACCTACTCCGTTCCGCCCACCAGAAGATATCATTCTCCCAGACAGTCTTTTGTCCAAGTTCAACATTGTAGAAAGAATTTTAACTCAAAACAGATACTTGGAACAACAAATTTTATATAGAAATTACCCCAAGGTGGAATTTACTAAAGTTGTGGAAGAAGAAAAACAAGATGACAAAGGGATATCAAAAATCAGAAGGATAAAAGATATGATCGAAAAGAAAGAAGAGAAAAAAGAAGAGGAAAAAGAAGTCGAAGACGAAGGAGCAACAAAGATGATAGATTTGTTTCAGTTTCAATGCTCTGAGGTTGAAAATAGGCTGGTTAGCTGTGCTGATTGGAATACTTTGAATCCTGATCTTCTTGCGGTTTCTTATGGAGAGCATGATCCTTATTCCAGGAAACCAGGAAAATTGCTGTTTTGGACATTAAAAAGCCCAAAATTCCCAGAAAGAATTATTGAAGCACCTACAGGGCTGATTTCTTGCCATTTTTCTAAAAATAACCCAAGCTTGATAGCTACTGGGAGCTATGATGGAGTTGTAGCCATTTATGATGTAAGGAAAAAGGATAACAAGCCAGTCGCAGAATCAAGCCAAATGCTTGAAAAACATATCGATACGGTCTGGGAAGTCAGATGGCATGATCAAGGTAGTGAAAAGGGTGAAAATTTGATTTCTATCTCTTCAGATGGACGAATAACTGAATGGAGTATCAAAAAGGGTTTAGAATGTCGAGACCTTCTCAATCTTAAAAAACCTACAAATCCTAACCAAAAAGACGACAAAGAAGCTGCAGTTTTTAGAAATGCAGTTGGGTTTTCATTAGACTTCCCTAGAGATCAAAACTTGTTATATTTAGCATCTACTGAAGAAGGGACTATCCACAAATGCAGTTTAAGCTACAATGACGAGCTTGACACTTATTGGGGCCACGCTGGGCCAGTTTATAAAGTCCGTTGCAATCCTTTTTGGTCAAACATTATGCTCACATGTTCAGCTGACTGGACAGTTCAAATATGGGACTGGAGAAGAGAAGAAAACTCAGTCATGACTTGCCAAGCCCAAGACTTGAGAGACGCAGTTAATGACATTGAATGGTCTCCTCATGATTCAACGATTTTTAGCTCTGTTGCTGATGATGGAAGAATTGAGTTGTGGGACTTGTCTGATAGTAACACAAAACCAATTGTTACAAGGAAACCAGAAGGGAGTCGAGATTCACCGAGGACAATGGTGAGATTTTGCAAAGAATTCCCAGTTTTAGTGTCTGGAAATGCAGCTGGGGTTGTAGATGTGTTGAGGTTGAAGTACCCAGAGAGGCCGTTGATGACAAAGGAAGAACAGAAAAAGAAGTTAGAAAAAGCTGTGTATCCAGCTGGAAGAGCTGGGAAGGATGGAATTGCAGGAGATGAAGATGAGGAAGAAATGGAAGAGCAAGCTGAGTAAGCTATTTAATTGGTTTGAATTTATATGGACTTATTTAAATAATGTTTTTATTAAATAAGTTAGGCAAATAATATATATAGAACAATAAAGTTATTTTAGCATAAATAAATATTAATATTTTTGGTTTTTATTGCCTAAAGTCATATTTCCATTCATTTCTGTATTAATAGATGTCAGAGTGCCAAATGGATTTCAGGATAGATGCTTGGGAAGTAATTGCCATCTAGAAACTTCTTAGCCAGCAAAACATTCACAAATATGATTTTGTGAAGGTTGAAATCTTAAATCAGAGGATTCTGAAAAACGATGTTGATAGAACTCGTTCAACAGAGCTGACAGGAGAAGAAAAAGAAAAACTGGAGCTTTTATTGACTTATTACTGCAATGAAGAAAGCATTAATTACAAACAAGGAATGAATGAAGTTTTGGCCCCTTTTATTATGATGACGAGACAAGGAATGTCTTTAACTATCGTCTATAACTTTTTCAAAGGGTTTGTACAAAAAATTTTACCTAATGTTTTCCATGACTCTGTAAAGTTTAATATAGACTTTTCGGCCTCTTCAAAATCTTTTTGCGATTTTCAGATTATTATTGAGGTACCATGAACCGCGATTGAGTGCATTTTTTCAAACTAATGAATTTACACCAGCGCTTTTTGCAACTTCTTGATTTTTGACTGCATTTTCAAGCAAAATAGCAAGCTTGAAAGCTTTATTTTTGCTATGAGAAGAATTACTTGAAGAAGATGATCCATTGCATTTAGTGTATATTGGATTAGGGTTTTTAGAGCATTTTAAAAGCTTTTTGCTGTCTAAGCAAAATTCAATGGTCCCTCAAACAATTTCACAGATTTCTTTAGAGAATATTAATGATGTAAAAGATATCATTACACTCGCAAAATCAATAAAATCAAATACTCCATTTTCAATAAGCAAGAAATTGCAAAATTATCACATATTTGACTTAGATATTGTCGATTCTAATATCGAGCTTCTAAATAAACAATTTTGTTTATCTGTGATGCCTGAAGAAATCTTAATCCGAGCATATCCTGAAGTGAAATTTTGCGACTGCGAAGGAAAAATTTGTGATTGATGCAAAAAAAGAACTCCATTAACACTTATTGTTATTGACATCAGAACTGAAAGAGAGCATAATCAGGGAGTTTTTCCGAATTCTATGCTTTTGAATCCTATAGCTTATGAAGATACAGAAGTTATGATGGATTTTCCTGACCAATTTATAGAGATGAGAGGGCTTGTTCATATTTGTTTGTTAGGCACAAAAGAGTTTAAAGCTTCTGGTTTTGATTTGCAAGAGGCAAATTTAGACGAGGAGCAAGATATTGTTCAAAATATGACAGAAAATTTACTTCAAGCATTTTTGATGAAAGGTTTTCCATATATAAGCTTGGTTGATGGTGGATTCTTGAAATGCCATAATCTCGCAATTGAAAAAGGTCTTGATATTGAAAACCATGATGCAGGGTCTTGTAAAATTTGTAGAAATGATAGCAGTCCATTGAGGGTAATAAGAAGAAAAGTTATGGATAAAGTAAAACAAGTGTTTTCAATGAAAGATTTCTTGTTGGACCCAAATAATAATGGTGAAGTTAGAAGCTTCCTGTGCACACTTTTTGATCCTGAAGATTTCAGCTTGTTTGAAAATAAGAGCAACTTATCTATAACTGAAAACTCTTTTTTATTTGAAACGAATGAATATGATGATTTATTTGACACTCCAAAAATAACAAAAGAATTTTCTTTTGATAAAGTTGTGAAGATTAAAATTTCTAGAAATATAAAAAGTTTGGTGAAGTTTTTATTAGCGGATAATGCCAAATTTTGCTTTATTATGAAATCTGCTAATGATGCTAGAGTTTTCCTAGAAGTTGCAAATAAATTATGAAAGCCTACTCAAGAAGATTATTCATTACAATTCATAGCAACAATTTAATTAATTTTTATTTTTCTGGTAATTTAAATAAAATATTCATGCTTTTATTTCAATAATATTAATACAAAATCCATTTATTAAGCAAAAATAGATCGAAACTCACTGTCAGAGAACTCCAAATGTGGCTTTGCGATCATCAAAATAGGTAGCAACTCATTTTTTTCATCAAGTTCTAAACTTTGAAGCAAATCTTTTAATGTATCTAGAGTGATGACTGCTCCATTTTCTAAATATTCTTTAATAGCTTCCATCAATGAAAGTTCCAGTGGTGTCGGATTTGTATCTCTTTTCTTTAAATAAGTAAGCATTGCTCCATAAACAGATACCTGTGATCGATTTTTCTTCATAATTGATGATCTTTCTGACTCAATTTTCTTTTTAATTCCATCAAAAATGTTCAGAGAATGCATTTTATCTTTGTATTTCTCATTTTCTTTTATAATAATAGCTGCTTTTTGTTTTCTTATTCCAGGGCGGTCGTTTTTGAGCTTCTCAATAATTTGTATAAGCTTCTTATTCTCTGAATCCTGCGTTTTTTTAAACCTTGATGAGCATCTTTGTACAAGAACTTCTGGATCTTCTCCTAAAGGCTGCTCTCTCATAGTGCTCTTTGGTCTCAGCTCTTCAATTATTGGCATTTCACTTATAAAAACAGGAGTCTGAGATAGCACTCTCTTATTTGAAGGCGATTCATAAGCACTTTCTTGTGTATATACTCTTCCTGGAGTAAATGAAGGAGCTCTTAGAGGTTTTGAATTTCTGCGAGTTCTTCCACCAGGAGTTTTTGGTGCTTTTGAAACAGCTGAAGATTGAATTCTTTCATTATAAGCTCTTATTATTGCCAGCCTTTTTGAAGGATTAGTACTTAATTTCAATAATATTTTTTTGTCGTTATTCCAAGGCACTCCAGGATTTGATTTACAAAACATTTCCAGCCCAGCCATCTCCTTACTCAGATCTGCTAGTACTTGCTGGCACCTATCAATTCTTTGAATCGAAGTTTCTTTCATAGGCTCTTTTTTGGAATAGCCTTGGTGGGATTTTATATAATCCTTATAAGAAGGTAACTCCAGAGGTGGCTCCACTTTTCCGCTTAAAATAGAGACATATGGAAGTTTTTTGGTTTCTTCATCTGTGGTATCAAAGCTGACCGAATTGCTTTGTTGGAATTTTTTGAGTACAATTGATGGTTTTGTATCTTCTGAGCTCGGATTTAAAGAGATTGGCTTCCCAGCCTTCGTTTGGTTTACCATTGCTTGAGCTTCATCAAGAGAAACATTGAGTCTTGATTTTCCTGCATGTCGTGGAAGAAGTGCACCAGAATCAGTTTCTGATGAAATTTCAGGGGTTTTTGGACGTGAAAAGCGGCTTCTTTCAATTGTTTTTGGACGAAGCTTCATGTACTTGTCGTGGATGTCTTTGAAGTCGTTATATTCTTTTGCGATGGATTTGATAAACTTGATGTCTGTGCCTCTCAAATTTGCCTTAAAAATTTCAACTTTGTTGTTAGAAATATTAATAGCCAGCTGAAGAGTTTTTTCATAAGTGTTTCTCAATTCTTCATGAAAATCCACTTCCAAATCCATTTTGAAAATTTTTCTTTATCACTACAGATTTAATTTAATTTACTTCACCAGGTGTATGGCTACTATCATTCAGCTCAATTTCAAACTGAGCAGAATTAGCAGTAAGAATCTTAATTTGTTCATATTTCAGCTTCGCTCTTTTATCAAATCAGCTTTTATGATGCCTACAAAAAGCACATTTTTTTGGCGATACTCCCCCTTTAAGTCTCTCTACTGTAGTTTCTCCTGACATGCAAAGTGAAAAATGAAATAAGCACAAAATAGCTACCAGAATTGTGAAAACTAATGAAGCAACTGTCAATACAGCTATTATGGCTGCAATAACTTCTTTCTGCTCAATAACTGTTTAAATCTTACATGATCTTTTATTGTAATCATTATCTCCTGCTTTATAAAACAAAAATATCATAAATCCTGACATATCAATCAGCCCTAAAAAAAGTAAATTCAGCACAAACAATACAAAATACACATAATTTCGCAAACCAATGCAATTATTTACATAAGGACAGTGATGATCAAAAACCTCCACACAGTTATCACACTTTGCACAGTGATGAGCTCTTGGCGGGCGGTATATCTCACAAGTTGTACAAAATTTATGTAAATGGCCAAATTCAGTAAAAAATACTTCTGCTGTAAATTCTTTTGGGATGTCCCCCAACGCTTGAAAGACTTTTTTCCTTGGAATGATTCCAGGCTCTGATAGTGACGTCAGTAAATAGAAAACTATGCTTGCAATATAAAAAATAGCTGAAAGTAGGGGTAATGCGATAGTTACATTGCACCAAAGGTAGTCAGCTATGAATACAAAAAAGCTAATAGGTATCACTATCAAGATTAATGCAGAAAATATCAGGTGAAAATTATCCTTCGAAGGACCTATCATAATTTTTCCTTTGCAAAAAAATCGATTTTTGCCTGGCCATAGCTCTCAAAGTGACTTTGAACATAAATCAGCTGGTAAACTGGGAAAATCAAAATTGTTTATAGCGAGACAGGGCTGCTTATCTTGATAAATAGTTCTCATGGATTATGCTTTTTATATTTCGAAATTAAGATATAGAACTATTAATAAATATAGCTTTAATTGAGACAAAAGGAAGGCTATTATTACATATGCATTTAAAATTATTCCTATAAAATATGATCAGAGTTTATATTTTCTTTCGACTCTTCATTGACAGTTTTAGGCTCTTCTCTT
Source organism: Blepharisma undulans (assembly GCA_949751825.1). NCBI lineage: Eukaryota > Ciliophora > Heterotrichea > Heterotrichida > Blepharismidae > Blepharisma > Blepharisma undulans. The sequence goes on from CATKHM010000477.1 coordinate 8,437, forward strand.
ATTTTTTTAAGAAATTCTGCATAGTCGCTGCCTTTAGATTGGGAAGTTTTTGCTGAATTCATTTGTTTTAGCGCTACGCTTCGAAGCTTGTAGTGTGTTTCTGCTTCTTCTGCTTCTTTGATCTGTGCCAGCGCAAAAGCCAGTTCTTTGTCTTCATTTTCTAAAGGACATATTTTATTAGGTATCATCTGATATTGCCTACAATCAATTTCTTGAGTATGATAGTTATAATCTCGTAAAGGAATATATTTATAGCACAATCTACATAATTCAGTTCGACTCCCACATTGAAAGATATGATCAGAATATATCTCAATTGGAAAATGTCCTTCACAGAATTTACAAACTTTTGGCTGTTTCTCACACTGGTGGAATGATAAAATAAAGGATTCCATTGAAATTGAACAATATTGGCATTCCACCAATGAATGATACTGAATATCATGAGAAAATTTTTCAGATTTTGGAATAGAGATCCCACAGATGCATCGGGAAATATTTTTTTCACAGTGGATTTGATGAAGGAAAAATGATGACTCTGGGATTTCTTTTTGGCTAAATAAAGCTTACCAATTAGGACACAATTTCATTTCCATTTTATCAGATTTGAACTGATATGAATTAAAATAATAGTTTACTTCTTTTATGATTTAAAAAAAAGATAGAGAATTTAATTATACAGATACGACTTTTGTAATAAGAAAAGCCTTTGCTTAAGTGCATCTGTAATAATGAGCATTATTTATTTACTATATAGCTTAAGTAAATGTGGATTTATGTCATAATAGGAATTTTAACAGCAGCACTGCTCTATTGAAGATTTTCAAAAAAAAGATTAATACAACATGCTCATTCAACCCAAATATTTTCTTATAAAACTTTTGATGATATCGAAGAACCCGCAAGATTTTCTATAACAACTTACAACACCTTAGCTGATATGTATACTCAATGGCATGGCTACACTAAACCGGAATATCGGGAATTTGGCTATAGATTTCTACTTTTCAAAAATATTCTTAATGATCTAAATTCAGATTTTGTAGCTCTCCAAGAAGTCGATAAATACTCAGAATTTCAATCTTATTTTTCTTCAATGGGATATAGGAGTATTTTCATTGAAAGAAGCTCAGAAAAAATCAGAGATGGTTTAGTTCTTGCATGAAAACCAGAAAAATATCACCAAATAGAATCCAAAAGGATTGATTATAATAATCATTGAAAATGCCAAACAAATTTGAATTATAAAAGAAATGGAGTTGGTTTTATTGCAGTTTTTGAAGAAAGATCGAGTAAAAAACATTTATTAATTGCATGCACACATTTTTATTGGGATCCTAAGTTCGAGTATGTGCAATATGCTCAAGCTAGAATGCTGATTGATGAAGTTGCTAAATTAAAACAGCAATATGACTGCCCTGCAGTAATTTGTGGAGATTTCAACTCAATGCCTTTCTCTAATGTTATAAACTTATTTTACGGAAAACCTTATAAATCCACTGGAAATCAAGAAATCGACCAAGAGTTGGAATCATTAAAAATTAAGCCTTTTTTTCTATTTAGATCTGCTTATGAAAGATATGAAGGGAAGAAACATCCAAAATTCACAAATTTTTCCAGTGATTTCAGAGGGTGCATTGATTTTATATTTCATACATATGAGATTAAACCTAAAAGAATTTTAAAGATGCCGAGTGAAGAGGAATTGGCAAGAGAAATAGCAATTCCTAATAAAGATTATCCATCAGATCATTTGCCTCTGATGGCTGAGTTTAGTTTAATTGAATAAGATAAAGAAATGAGTTTGTTATATTATTTTAAGAATTTTTTTAAATTAGGCGGAGAGAGGAATTGGCCAATCTAAAATATATTCAGAATATTATAAAGAAATTATTGATTTTTAAAAAAAACCCTGAATAATACTTTACAATTTTTTTATTGAAAATGTTCAATGACATCATCAATTTGATACCTTTATATATAGCCAATTGTTCTTTTTATTCTGATAAGCAAATAAATGGATCCAAATAGATTGTCAAGGGATGAAGAACAAATTAAAACCCAAATGCTTGCAATTACTGTTGATAGATCAGACGATTCCACATCATTAAGACTGAAAAAAGTGCCCATCCCAACTCCAAGGAGTGGCCAGGTTTTAATAAAAGTTGAATTTTCTCCAATTCATCCATGTGATGCCAAGTGCTCTTCTGAACAAGATTCACAAAACCCAAATACAAACATGATTCCAGGAATTGAAGGAAGTGGGACTGTTGTTTCAAGCTGCAAAACACTTAAAGGCTGATATTTGATTGGCAAAAAAGTGAGTTTTATGCAACTCAATTCAAATCTTTCAGGCTCCTGAGCTGAATATGTAGTTTGTGATGCCAGAAGCGTGGCGCCAGTCACAAAAAATTTCGACTTTTTTCAAGGCACATTATTGATGTATAATCCAATTTTTTCTTTTATGATTATTGAACAAATAACGCTAGGAAATCATCATTCAATTATTTTAACTGGAGCAGCTTCAGCAATCGGGAAGATTATGGTAAAATATTGTTTTCAAAACGGAATATCTATTATATGTGTTGTCAATAATAAAAATGAGAAGTCAGAATTGAAAAAATTAAGAGTGAGATATATATTAAGAACCGACAAACATAGTTTTGAAGAAAAATTGAGAAATGCAGCAAGAGATACGAAGCCCAGTTGCGCATTTGACTTTTTTGGAGGAGAAATTGCGAAAAGGTTGCTTTTTGAATTAGAAAATAAAGGGGTATTATTTTTGCTTTCCAATTTTTCTATGAAGCCTCTTGGAGATGTCCCAGCTGATCAGTTCATATTCAAAGGTAAGCAAATCTGTGGTCTAGATATAAGGCGGTATTATAACAAAATCACAAATGTGAGAAAGTGGCTTGCGATTTCGCATATAGCTTCACAAGAAAATCTTTTTAAGGCAAATATCAGTGATATTGTAAGCATGAGTAAATTCGAGTATGCTTTACAAAGAGCAAAAGAAATTCCTTCGGGAGAGATTATTTTACTTAGGATTGAATCTGACCCATTTAAAAATGAATTTTCTGTTAAGAATGAATCAGAATTGCAAAATTCTCGTACTAAATGCAAACAAGGACTAATTCTTTTTAAAATGATCAATGCTGAGTCTCCTATAGTTGCAAAATTGCTTGGTGAATTGCCACCTTTCAAATATGACTATGAGCCTGATGATGATATTAAGGTTCAAGAAGAGCAGCTGAGGATCATGGAAAACTCAAGCATGTATAAAGGTCAATGGGCTGATAATAAGCCACATGGAGTTGGAGTCATGTATTACTCAGATGGCTCTTTATTTGAAGGATATTGGCAATTTGGAGAAAGAATGGGGAAAGGAAGATTTATCTCTTTTGAAGGCAACTGATATGAAGGAATGTGGGAAAACGACAAATACAATGGAGAAGGCATGCTGAGCACATCTGATGGCCACGTTTATGAAGGAAATTTCAAAGATAACACAATAGTCTGGGGACTTGCGGCATACCCTAATAAATGCATTTATAAAGGAGAATTTCAAGATTGAAAAAAACATGGTGAAGGAGTATTTACATGGCCCCACCTGAAATGGATATATGAAGGATGCTTCGAAAGCAACAAATTTAAGGGAGAGGGGAAATGAACATTTGACGATGGATGCACGTTTGAAGGAATTTTTGATAGTCTAACAGGAATTGGAACAATGCTGCATCCGGACAAATCAGCTGTAAAAGGCGGGATAGCAGTTGTTGATGAAAAAGTTGTCTTTATTCATCCTGGAGGATATAAAAAGATCGGCAACTGGGATGATGACGAATTTCAAGAGTGGATTGAAAAATACCAAAAATCACAGTCAAACTTCAAATAAAACACAAGCGAATAGGATAAGTATTAAGTATATAATAAAATTATGGAATACACAACAATTGAAGTTAAATTTTCACAATCAGATTTAAAAGAAGACTCCAAAAAGCTTGCTTTAGACAGCTATGCAGAAAACAACTATAGATTAGGCTTGATATTTAGTGATCCCAGACCAGAAGACCCAGAGCCTACAACACTCCAAGAAGGCTTACTAAATACCCCAGAATTTTCAGTAAAACTAGAAGATCTTCAACACATGACAAGCACCTTTTCAGAGTCAATAAACTCAATTAGAAGTGGCAACTTAGAGCATGGCTTAAAACTTGCTGAAACATATGGTCTTGTTGATATGGAATCTCCTGACATAACATTTCTCAAAAATCGTGAAAGCATCCGAAGAAATAAAATCGCTCAAACTCCAAATATACTTCCGTGGACTTCTGGAGATAGCATCACAATATTCCCATTATAGATTAAATAAAAACTAATTTACAAACCTCCCATTTTCCCATTCGCCAGTTTTTATGCCTTGAGGATTAATTAAAGATCCTCTCCCGTGCTGTTTTCCATCAAATCAGAAGCCTTTATAGACTTTTCGACTTGGCCAAAAAAATTCTCCGTAACCTTGTTTTTGGTCACTTATATAGTCGCCTTGATATAGCCTGCCATCAGGTCAATTGAAAACCCCTTTTCCATGCATTTGGTTTTCTTTTCATCATCCTTCATACTTTCTCCCGTCTTTTCATGTGTAGACTCCAAATCCTTCAATTCGATTGTCAATAAACTGGCCTTTATATACAGAACTGTCTGCTCAATGGAACTCTCCATACCCATTCTTTTTGCCAGCTTTGTAGTGCCCTCTATAGTAAGCGCCGTCAGTTCATCTTTCTAATCCTAATCCTTCTTGTTGGTCTTCATTTCAATCGCCTTCATAAGTAGAGCCGTTGAAGTGTGTGTATTTTCCTTTTCCATGAGCTTTATCATCATATCAATGTCCTTCATAGACGTCTCCGTCAGAGTGAATGAGACGGCCTCGACCGTTTGCTTTGTCATTTTTCCAATAGCCAACGTATTTAGATCCATCTTCTCATATAATCATGCCTCGTCCATGTTTTTGGTTGAATTGATTTTTTTGCCCAATATAAGTGCAGCCGATAACAGGATGTTCAGGAGGGTCAAAAAGTTCAGGGTAGCCATCATCACGGTCAAATTGAAAATGAGGAAGGCGGCCTTCTGCAATACGAACATGCTCAGATGGAGATAACACGCTTGGATAGCTTTGACGATCCGGTAAAGAATTTTTAAGAGGATTTTCTGGGGAAGTTAGTAAAAGTTTTTTATTTTTTTGTTGGCTTTCTTCGATTTCAATAACTTCGACGTCTTGGTCTGATTTTGAATCTTGATTCTTCCCAAAACAGGAGGAGCAAGAACTGCAACCCATTAAGCAATCAAACAGTTTAATTTAATGAATTAGATTTTTATTAGCAGATAATCAATTTGATAAAGTTTAATAATTGATGTTTGAAATGAATTCTTCTTTTTATTTGAGACAGATTAACTATTAAGTTGAAAATTAAATGACTATAAATTTAAGCTTTTTGTTTAATCATTCATTCTTTATCTTATGATAGATATTATGATCCAATGAAAAAGATCTTGCCAAAATCTATGTTTTTTTAAAACAATTAAAAGAAATTTTAGAGGTTGCAGCACATAAAGATTTTTATTTGGTAAATTTTATAATTGATGTTTTGCGTTTCATTTTTGCTTATTGTCTAAACAATACTAAAATTGCATAATACTAAATCGTTTTAATTTTCTTATATTATTATTGGTATTATAGAATAAATAGAGATGGGTGTTGATTGCTCTTGCTTAAAAGAAGGTGGTTATTCAAATGAAGAAATAGACATGTCCAGAAAAGCTATTATTCTGGCAAAGCAGGAAACGGCAATCTACGATAAAAGAACATCAACTTTTCTCGAAGATAACGATGCAAATTTGAAGGAAGAGGCAAAGCAAGAAGACGTTAAAGTGAAAATCAATTTTAATTCAAACACAGAAGAAAAGAATTATTCAGAAGCATCAAGTGAAGAGCAACAAGAAGATTCAGGTTCCAATCAAAAAGACAGAAATGATATCTGCATACAAAGTGCAGCAAGAGGCTATTTAGTTAGAAAAGAAATTGCAGCCTCCAAAAATGTCAAAAGATTAGATCCAACAACAATTTACACTCCTTTCACTGAGCCATTATCTTCAAAAACAGCTAAAATAGTCAAAAAAATTGAAAAGGAATGAGGAAAATACGATCCTGAAGCTCCAGAAATTGATAACGAAAATGTAAGGCATTTTGATGCTGTTGAGCTTGAAGATGGATCTATTTATGAGGGCGAATGAAACGAACAAGGCGAAAAGCATGGACGTGGTGTTGAAATCGGCCCAGATGGCTCGAAATATATAGGGTACTTCAAAAATAATAAAAAAGCAGGCAAGGGAAGATTGATTAATGCAAATGGAGAACTTTATCAAGGAGATTTCAAAAGAGGACTGCCTTCTGGGTATGGAGTTCTTCAAGTACCAGACGAACCAAGATATGAAGGAAACTTTAGAAATGGCTTTCCTTATGGGAAGGGAAAAGAAAAGCTTGAGGATGGGTCTACTTATGAAGGAGATTATAAAAATGGGAAAAGAAATGGTAAAGGGAAAATCATATGGGAAAATGGAAATGTTTTTGAAGGTGATTTCAAAGATAACAAAATAGAGGGTTATGGAGTTTTCCAATGGTATGAAGGGAAAAAATATGAAGGAGAGTGGAAAGACAATTTGATGCATGGGCATGGTGTTCTCACATGGCCAAATGGGCAGATTTATGATGGGGAGTTCAAAGAAGGAAAACAGCATGGAGAAGGGACACAGACTTTTGAAAATAAAAAGACCAGAGAATTTGATACAAGAAAAGGGATTTGGAAAAATGGAAATAGGACAGAATGGATAAAAGAAAAGAAAAAGAGGAAAGAATAATATTAATGATAAAAAGGATCTTAAAAAATGGATTAAGCTAATAGCAATGTTATTCAATTTTTAATATACAGTTTTAAAAAGGTAAGGCATGTTTTAATGTGTAAAAAAATATTTAGATAGCATTTTTATTGAAAACGAGTGCATAAAAATTTAAATCATAATTAATAATTTATAATTTATGATTTGTTATGGCTATTTTCTTGCGATAACAAAATTTCAGTACAAATCGAATCTATTCTTTCAAGCACCATGTTGCTTGCTATTATCGGCACTCCTGAAGCTTTATTACTTTCAAAATTATTCAGCCCTTCTGTCTCAATCCCACTCAGCACAGAATCCAGCTTTGACAGTGTCGGCGCCAGCATTTCAGTGTCTAAAATTTGCTGATTATTGATTATAATTGGCTCTCTTTTTTTATAAGCTGAATATATATCCATAATCTCCTGATCATTTGTAAGTCTTTGCAAGGAATCTTTACTTTTCACTGTATAACTTGTTGAGTTCTGCAAAATTTCATCCACATAATAGTTATAGTCAACGACCTTTGTGTCACCAGGAGTAGTTACAAACTTATTTAAATCTCTGAATTTATCGTTCAGCTCGATCGGACTTATATTCATATCATTCTTATATACATTATATCACTTTTCATAAGCTTCTAAAAATCCAGGATACTTTACAGATAAATAAGCCTGATAAGTACTGATATCTTCATTAAAATAACTTTTTACGGCAAAAGCAGAGAGCATTAATAGTAGAAGTAAAGGAGTTTCTTTGTCTTTTCATACAAATTTTTCAAGGTAAATTTCTCATACCGCTAATTCTAACTCATTCATAAGCATTTCTTGATGGGCTGTATTTAAAGCATCAAGCAGATTGAAAAACTCGTATTTTTGTGGGACCGCAGGATTTTGGACGATTCTTCTCAATATCACTTGGCTCTGATGCGAGACTCCATCATTAAAAAAATTATTTCTTACCTCTTCATGCATTTCTAAAAGCTTAGCCTGATGCTTTGCTTTTTCCTGCATAATCTCCTGCGCATCTTTAGCATTTGGAAACCCAAGCGACCAATGAATATTTTCTTGTATAGAGCTTTCTCTTTTTTCTTTACTTTCTGCTTTTTTAGCTTTATTTCTGGCATTCTTTTTCCCTGGCTCACTTGACATAAATTTTCTTTTCACTACCAAATAATATGGAGGAACTCAAAGAACTCCGTGACTACGCAAAGAACCCAATCGTAAACGTAGTGCTTGATTTCCAAAACACCTCGACCAACCCTGAGCTTTTAAAAAGATATGCAAGAGATCTCACAAAATCAAGATCTGTAAAAGAACTTCATGAAAAGCTAAAAGAAACAGTTTATAAGCTTAATGCTTTAGACATGTACCGTAGCTGTGACGCTATTGTATTGCCTGGGAAAACAATTGATGCAGCTTTGGTTCAATTTGTACTGAAAGATAAGAGATGGTGGAATCTTAGCTTTGGAGCAAATGCAGACAATGAGGGTGGGAAAAGTGTGCTTACAGCTCATTTGAGGAATTTAAGGGGGAAGGCTGATTTGACGAATGTTAAAGTGGGGTATAAACTCAATACAGGGACTTGGGAATATGAAATATTTCATCATGATAAACTTTATGTGCCAGGAAAGTGGGAAACGATGTATTCAGTGAAAAAGTATAGTGATGAGCTTGATCAAAATGTAAAAGAAAACGCTTATGGAGGAAGCTTCGCACTTAAGTCGGCTGATGGGAAGCATAAACTAGAAGCTGGCAGATTTATTAGGACAAATGAAGTTGCTGTAGAATATGCTTCACTAAAGCTTTTAAAAGAAGAGCTGCCAGTTTCAGTGAAAAATTATATTTCTCACACTTATAATCGTGATTTAAGAGACGACACAGCTCAGCCTAGGACTGGCTCTCTTACATCAGTCACCAATGAATTTGCATTAGGAGGAGACGTCAATTATCACAAAGTAGATTTCAAATTTAATCACTATTTTCCTATTTTATCGAATGTAATATTCCAGTCCACTTTTGGATTAGGAGCATTCATTCCTTGGAAAAATACTACAACAAAGATCAATGATAGATACAGAACAAGATATGTTAAAGGCTTTCAAGCTATCGGAACACGTGAACAGCCAGCTGATCCTGCTATGAGAGGGAAATTTGCAATTGAAGGGGATGATTTAGGAAAACTCTCTGTGCTTAATATGGAAACCAAGATTCACTTCTATAATACACCTGTGATAAGTGGTGTTGGGCTTATTCCTTATTTGTATGCAAATATGATATGTGAAGAGCCTCATAAAATAACGAATTTAAAGACGTATTTTAGCGAGAAAGCTAGAGGGTCAGTTGGGATTGGGCTTGGGTGGGTAGGTGCTTTTGGTAGAATTGAGTTTTCTTATGCTACTCATGTATGGAAAAAGCAAGGAGATGTTTCAGCTGAGTTTCAGGTGCTATTTGGGGAATAATTAATTAAATAAAATTTAAGAATATTGTGAGAATAATTAAAAACAATTTTTTGAATGCGATATTTCATTTGTATAATTTATAAGGTCATAATTTACTAATATTACTAAAGAATAATTGCTCTATGGCCTAATTTGAAAATGTGTCCTCAAATCATGAATTATATGGCCTGCCAAATCATAATCAACTTAAATTTGTTATAGCAAAGGTACAAAATTTTATCAGGATTATTAAATTGTATTTAAAGTAGATTTAAATTATTTATTTGGCCCCAAATCTATCTTGTCTTGCCTTCTTCTTTTCTTTTTCTGTTTCTGGATCAGCAACTCCAAATCTTTCTTTTCTTT
>CATKHM010000478.1:0-18141 GCA_949751825.1 Blepharisma undulans
ATTTACAACACTCATTTGAAATTTTTGGAAAAATCACGTCAAAAATCATTATGAGAGACGCACAAGGAAATTCAAGATTATTTGGATTTGTTTGTTTTGAAAATCCTGAAACTGCTGCACTTGCTGTTAGAGAAATGAACGGAAAAGAAGATACCCAGTTTGGATTTACATGGTTTGTCAGTCAATTTATGAATAAAAATGAAAGACTGTATTTGAATAAGAAAAAATATGCAGAGCTTCAAGAACAGTGGAAAAAAAGAAATTTAATAGTCAGTGGTCTTCCAAGCCATTTAAACGAAGATCAACTTAAAAAACTATTCTCCGAATATGGTCCTGTTGAATCTCTAAAAATCGTGACTGCTGACAATTTCAGAATTGGTGACACCTTAGTCCTTGAAAAAAAATCTACTGGAAAAGCCTTTGTTTGTTTCCAAAATGAAGCAGATGCTGATAATGCTCTTGCCAAACTCCAACACATGAAAGTAAACGATGCCGAAATTAAAGTGAAAAGATGGATGCCAAAGAACGAGATACTGAAAATAATCCATAGAAATAAATTCTTTGTTCCACCACCGATGATTCCTCCTCCACCAATGCCTCCTTATATGAGGCCACAACAACAAATGATGGGAAGAGGCAGAGGATATCCAGGTCAATTTGGTCAAAATAGATTCCCACAGAATAATCAAATGTACCCACCTAGACAGCAATTTCAAGGACAAAGGCCAAATTATCAGCCAAGACAGCCAAATCAAATGCCAGGAGAGCAAAAGCCAAGATATCAGCCAAGAGATCAATCTTTGAGACAGCCTGTGCAAGTTAAGCCTGAAGTTCCTGCAATTCAGCCTGTTTTGTTTAATTTTGAGCTTTATAATAAGACAGATCCAGTCCACAAAAAACAGATGATAGGAGAAGCTATTTATACAGAACTTTTAGAAGAATTTGGACAGTTTACAGGAAAAATAACTGGAATGTTGATAGAAATTGGAGAGCCAGAAATCATACAAATTCTTGGTGATAAGTCAAAACTTACGGCAAAGGCAAATGAAGCTTTGCTAGTTTTGAAGCAGCATCTCGGTATTAATTAATTGACTTTGAGGGTAAATAATTAATTCTTTATGCCATTCTTTTTATTTAATATGAATAAATCAGCTTGATTAAAATAATCACATAAATAGATTATGATCAGATGGCTACATTTCAAGATAAATTATTGATAGCTGTAATTTAGATTTTTTCTGCTTTTGGATTATTTATAAGTTATTGGCATTCTTCCTCTAGAAAACTAAAAATACGTTTTTATTAAATCATAGATATATTGAAAACTTAAGCTTACCAAGAGAGAAGTTATTCTCTTTGTATAATAATTTTAAAAAATATATATAAGAACACTAAACTGACTATCTAAACATATTCCAGAAAATAAATATTTTTATATATTTTATATAAATTTTAACATTCAAGCAATTTGATAGCTTTGAAAAATAAAATATTATCTTTAATCGTTTTATATAAATTGAAATGATTTTATTTTTTTCTTTTCAAATTTTTTTATGTTTCTCTTTTGAAGTCTTGAGAATTCCTTCCACAAGCACACCTCCTCCCAAGAGGCAATTTTCAGCTATAGACTACGATAATTCAACCAACTCCCTACTTATTTTTGGAGGAAACCAAGGTGCATCCTCTATCTTTAACGATGTCTGAAAATTTTCCCTTACAGATTCATTATGAACTAATCTAGTATCCACCTCAAGCACATTACCAAGTAACAGCTAGCCAGGCTCTCGATATACATCTGCAGGATTTGTCGATCCATCTACAAGTATTTTTTATATTTTTGGAGGCATGTCCAAAAACGGCCCTTTAAATGAACTCTGAGCATTTGACCTGGAAAATTTACAATGAAACCAAATAACTCAGTATGGAGATGTCCCTCCTTGTAGGTATAGATTTGCTTATAAAAAGTTTATAGACCAAAGCGGAAGCTTGAAATTTGCTGTTTTTGGAGGGAGTCTTGGAAGTGGACTGGATAATAATTTGTATATGTAATGGAGATTTAGACTGAATGTAGCAAATTTTACGTGGGAAAAACAAAAAAATGACGGGGTTGATGTAAAGAAATATAGAGGAGCTACAATGGAATATTATAATGGATGCTTGTATGTGGCGGGAGGTGATGTAAATAATGTGCTTTATAAAGAAATCAGTTATCCAAGCTTATTTTGGAAATATGATTTATCGTTGAAAAAATGATTTAATATTACAAGTAATGTTTCGTTGTATCAAAACCGAAGCATTTTTGTACGAATCACCCAATTTTTATGCTTCCTCGATAAAATTTTTTAATAATAATAAAATTTAATAAATTCAAAGTCGTTCAGTTCACCAACTATAATATGCTGCCAAAATCTGAAAAATCCCAGTTTCTATCAACTGATACCGATATCCACTCATCCAGAAATTTCTCTCTATCAAAGGTGATAGATTGTAACTTTTGGATGTTAATGAAATTATCTTAATACTCAAAATCAAAGAAAAGAAGAATTTCTGCCAAAAGATTAGATCCCACAATCTTGATTATAAGAATGGCTCACCAAATCACAAATTTCCAGATCAACTGCTTTGTATTATCATCACTATTATTTTGTATAAGCCAGCCTATTTTCGTTGGCCATCTTTATTATTTAGCTGAGAATTTATAATTATTTTTTCAACAAATTTTAAGAAATAAAGTGGTTAGTTATCCCTGCTTGAATGATGCAGTAATATCAGCTGGAAATTTACTAACACTCAAGTTGTTAGTTGTAATAGTGCAGCTACTTACCCCTGCATTGCAACCATTCAGAGTCCAAGCCGAAGTATCTACACTTTTTCCATCAGCTCCTACAAATTGAATGTCATTTTTTATCAAAGTTGAAACAAGAGGATGAGCGAAATCAAGTTCAATATTTGGAGAAGAAAAACCAATCTGAAGCCCAATTGAATCCACTCTGCAAGTATTTCCTTCTTGAATTATTGAATCAGCACATTCAAAGCAATCAGGAGATGTTGTGCAAGAACTGCATGAATCAACACAAGCTAAATGAAAATTACAAACACATGAGGTAGATCCGCCTTTATCATAAAGAAAGTAGCCTGTATTGCATTGAGTGCAAACAGACGGTCCCGAGCATGTCTTACAATTAGAAGTAGAAGCACAGCCTAAGTAAAAATTACAAACTGTGCCGACTAATGTATAATCAGCAGAAGCGCAAGTATTGCAATAAGATGTAGGGTCAGTCCCTGAAACTCCACATGAACTGCAGCTTGTTTTGGAGCAAGAATTGCAGTTGCTTGTTAAGCTAAGGCATTTTTGAGCAGGATGGCAGAAAGAGTCTGAGCAATATCCTGTGCATGCTCCGTCGTAAGGTAACTGGTTGCTGGAAAAATCTACAAGAATAACTTGGGTAGTGGTGGTCTGGCCAACTACATCAGGAAAAAGGATTATTTCATATAAATGAGCTTTCACACCAAACCCAATGCCTAAAATTCCACTCGATGGAACTGTAAAACTGTATGGTCCATTCGCGTTCTTCATATCAAAATATTGTTGCCCAAATCTGTATAAATTTAAATACATGTCTAACCAATAAAAAACATAAAAATTCCAGGTGTCTAAATAAAAGTTACTTAAATCGACATTTACAGAAAATTCATTGGTGCTTACAGCTCCAGCGCTTTGAATAAAAGTAAAATCTAATTGCCCGTTTGTTGATGAGCTTACTATATAGGATCCAGTATCAAATGCAGAATTTCCAATCTTCCATACTTCTGTGCTAATTGTTGATTCAAATTTCATCCAGACACCAAACCCAAAAGTCGTGCCACTGATGCAGGAAGAACCGTCTAAAATTCATCTCCAGTTAAAGTTATTCATATAGGTTGACGAACAACTGATACTTGGCTGTACAGCAGTATTGGATTGAGTTGGATTTGTTGATGCAGAAGCTCCATTTGTTATCTGAACATTGGTACTGCTGTAATAAGGTGACGTGAAAATCAAGTCAATGCAATGAGTAAAGTCACTGTTTGCAAAAGAAGCCAAAAGAAATAGAAGTGAGACTAATGGTGAATAAGCCATTTATAAGGTAAGAAAAAAATTTGAAATTTTTGAACATATTTATTAGAGACTATTAGCTTTTTTAGGAATTAAATATAGTTGGCCAATAGGATTAAAATTTTTTCAAATTTTATTTTCAAGCTCAAAGTTCAAAACCAAATAGATATTTTTGCTTCTTTATCAAGCTAATTTATTGCTAAATTAACCAATAAAAGCAGCATTCATCCTTTGTTAGTTACTTGATAGCTCCATTTATATTTTTTCAACAATGTTTAGACAAGAAAATGTCTTCAAGTACTGATATTTGAAATAGCAAAAGAATATAAATTTTTCTTATTGGCCAGATTAATTTTCGTTTTAAAAATATAAAAATATAAAACTTTGCGAGAAATAAAGGTTATAGATAGAATTGAAAAATTTATATATTTTATTTGCATTTTTGATGTATATGAACACTTTAAAGAGTCTTAAATAGTTTAAAAACCTTAAAAATCCAGTTTAATTTTTTATATTAATTGAAATATCAGAACTAATACCTTTTTGAATTTTTTTATTTTACTCTTGTGAATTCTTAAAAACCCCTTCTATTTTTGCCCACCTTCTTCCAAAAGTAATTTAAGCCATAGATGACAACAATTTAATTAAATTCCTGATAAATATTTTTTGGGAAACCAAAATATATTAAAAATTTTCCCTTGCTGCTTGATTATAAGCTAATCTAATATCCACATCAAGCAATAAATATCTGATCTTTCAATATACATCTATAGGTCATTGATCAATATGCATGATCAAGCGATAAGAAAAAATTAATGCAAAGGCATGTGTAGCTTTCAAGTTTTTGGAAGCATCTTGGTTTTATTATGGGCTTTGAGGATAAATGGTTAATTCTTCATGTAACGCTTTTTATTTACTATTTTATCAATCTGAAAATTAAAAATTCGCATAAATAGATTTCAGACCAATATTGGCACATCTAAATGCGAATAATCGATTGGGCCATTTAAGTTTTTCAGTTTTTGAAAATTTTTTATTATAGAAAGCATAGATATTAGTGGGTTATTTTAGATACTGCTGGTCTGCCTAGCAATTAAATAAGTTTATCAAAATTTGTTGCAATGATGATTTTAAATATTCCAATCATCATCCATTTATTCGTATAAATACCTTATAATTATGATTTCAGTATTATTTGAGATTTGGATAAGTAGCTTGAAATATAAATTATTGGTTTTGTATTATAGATTTACAAAATATATAAGATATTGCAACAAAAAAAACAATGCTTATTATTTCAGTATAATCCAGAAATAAAATTTTATTTGTATTTAAATATATTTAAAAATTTAAGCAATTTCAAATATCATGAAATTTAAAAAATTTATCTTTTAATCATTTTATATAAATTGAAATGATTTTATTATTTTCTTTCCAATTTTTTTTATGTTTCTCTTTTGAAGTTTTAAGAATTCCTTCCACAAGCACACCTCCTCCCAAAAGGCAATTTTCAGCTATAGACTACAATAATTCAACCAACTCCCTACTTATTTTTGGAGGAAATCAAGGTGCATCCTCTATCTTTAACGATGTCTGAAAATTTTCCCTTACAGATTCATTATGAACCAATCTAGTATCCACCTCAAGCACATTACCAAGTAACAGCTAGCCAGGCTCTCGATATACATCTGCAGGATTTGCCGATCTATCTACAAGTATTTTTTATATTTTTGGAGGCATGTCCAAAAACGGCCCTTTAAATGAACTCTGAGCATTTGATCTTGAAAATTTGCAATGAAACCAAATAACTCAGTATGGAGATGTCCCTCCTTGTAGGTATAGATTTGCTTATAAAAAGTTTATAGACCAAAGCGGAAGCTTGAAATTTGCTGTTTTTGGAGGGAGTCTTGGAAGTGGACTGGATAATAATTTGTATATGTAATGGAGATTTAGACTGAATGTAGCAAATTTTACGTGAGAAAAACAAAAAAATGATGGGGTTGATGTAAAGAAATATAGAGGAGCGACAATGGAATATTATAATGGATGTTTGTATGTGGCAGGTGGTGATGTAAATAATGTGCTTTATAAAGAAATCAGTTATCCAAGCTTATTTTGGAAATATGATTTATCGTTGAAAAAATGATTTAATGTTACAAGTAATGTCTCATCATATCAAAACCGATATTTAGCGGGAAGCGCAATATATAATAACTTTTATTATTTATTTTATGGATGGTCTGACCAAATTGATGGAGATGTAGATGCAGTTGATAGAGTTGATTTATCAGATACAAGTTATAAATGAATAAAAATGAGCATCAATGAGCTTAATGATTATTATTTAATACCACGAGACTCATTTGGTTTCACATCCAACGATAACAAATTTTATATGTTTGGTGGCTACAACGACTATATTTCAATAGGAAACAGCTTAATTTTTCTTGATTTATCTTCTTCCCCACTCACTTACCAAACTTTAAGCCTAGAAAGACTCGACCCGATCCCAAGAATGCATCATTCCCTCGTTGTAATAAACACAAACTTATACCTATTCGGAGGAGTCAATAAAAATTCCTATATAAATGATCTCTGGGAATACAATTCAATTTCTGACACCTGATCTATCGTTACCGCCAAAGGATCAGCACCCCCCGCAAGAGCTAGCCACGCAGCTGCCTCACAAGGTAAAATTTTCCTCATATGAGGAGGTGAAACAAATGACGGATACGTAAATGATATGTATAAGTTTGAGCCTTCATCAAAAATTTGGACTGAAATAATTCCTGCTTCTTCGTCATTTCCTAGTAAAAGAAAAGGAGCTTGTATGGTACTTGATATTCCTTATATATATATTTTTGGAGGACTTACTGATATAGGAGCTTCTAATGAGATGTGAGTGTTTGATATAGGGATAAATGAGTGGAAAATAATTGATTATAGTGGATATGTTCCTTCTGCGGCTTATCCTACGTGTGAGATAATAATGGTGAATGATACGAAATGGATTTATGTGATGTATGGGTATACTGATGGATTTGTGCCGTTGGGATCAATATATGCGTTTTCTATTGATAGTGAAACTTGGACGAAAATATATGATCCTTCTCCTGATATTCCTTATACAAATAGAGCTGGGGCTGCTATAAAGTATTTG
The DNA here is from genome assembly GCA_949751825.1 of Blepharisma undulans. Classification (NCBI taxonomy): domain Eukaryota; phylum Ciliophora; class Heterotrichea; order Heterotrichida; family Blepharismidae; genus Blepharisma; species Blepharisma undulans. The sequence goes on from CATKHM010000478.1 coordinate 7,257, forward strand.
AATAATAAATTGTTGGTTATTGGTGGGGAATTGTGGTCAACTGATCCTCATAAAGATGTGTATTTTTTTGATTTTTCTAAGCAGATAACTCTAGAAATTGGGACCCTTCCTGAATTTTTTTACAACGGAGCATTTGCATATTTTAAAAATCATGTGTACATGCATGGAGGAGGCTCTGTAATTGGAGACACAATTCGAAATGCAATAGCCAAAAATAGTTTCTTTTTCCTTGATATAAGTTGTTCATATGGAAAAATCTGTGGATCGGTTTGCAGTGTTGGGACTTATGCGAGTGATGGAAATTGCCTTGTATGTCCAGAAGGAAGCTATAATGATGTTATTGGGCAGTCTTCCTGCAAAAAATGCCCAGCAGGAACTTATAATCCTACAAAAGCAGCCAGCGATGTTAGGCAATGTCTGCCATGCGCAAATGGATGATTCAGCAATATAGAAGGTGCTTTATATTGTAAGAAGTGTCCTGCTGGGTCATATTGCCTTACAGGGAGTTCTTATCCAAGCAGCAATAAATTAGAATTAGTATCAGAATCAAAGCAGCCAAATTTATATAAAGCAGATATCGACGAATTAAACCTTGGAATCCAGATCGGTCTTTCTCTTTTAATTATAGCTATTTGCTTATCTCTGATATTTTTAATTTTTTTCAGAAAATTCAGAAACCATATGACAGCTTGAGATTTATATGATGAAATGCATAATAGAATAATCGACCATGATATCATTTTGCATAAAAACGGCTTTGGAGGTGTTTTTAGCTTGATTTTTATTTTTGTTGCACTTTTTATAATTTATAACTCCATTTTGGAATACTCTATCAATAATATCATTGAAACAAAAGCTTTGGTTCCTATTGTATCTATTCAATATGAAATTTCAGAATTTACTGCAAATATAGAAATCTCTGCAAAATTCCATCAATATGGCGGAAATTGTTCAGATGCAATCAATAAATGCAGCCCATTAATCACTCTAACCACCTCAGATCTTGCTTTTTCTTTTATTTCTTTTGAATGCTCAAAATCTGACGACAATTCTTGTATTATCACTACAAAATGCTATAACTGTGTTATTAACACAGGAGCTTATATTTATTACAATCTCCACGAAATTCAAAGCTTTGCTTCAGCAATTAGCCTTAATGTGACTTCAGAAAGTTCAATTCCTAATGAAATGAGCTCTGTATACCAAAATCTTATTCCAAGCGAATCCACGATATTTAGGGGATACCATGAAAGCAATTTTTCGTTAAATATGATTCCTTCAGTATTTCAATCTTATACATCAAAATGACCCAGAAAAATAACTGGCTATCATGTTTCTATAGAAAATCCGCCGTCGCCAGGCTCTCAGTGTTCAATTGTTGAGTAATTTTTAAATAGTCTCCCATTCACAGCTGGGTTGAAACTTAAGGTGATTTTAGATAAAAGTGGGGCTAGTCTATATACAATAAGAGATATAAGTAAAACTTTTATGATCCTTATTAGCGGTCTGCTTGGCTCTGTATTTGGATTTATGGAAGTTGTAGGAGGAGTTATGAAATTTTTGGAAGAAATTGAAGAAGAGGTACTGCAAAAAGTAAAAGATAGAAATAATTGGAGAGAAGTGAAGGATAATAGAAAGCATTTGGGGTATGAACTGGGCAAGAAAGAATGTATAGAAGAAGACGAAGAAGAATATGCAGAGATGAAAAAGCTGAATGATTTAGCGCCAGCACATACAAGGCATAATTCTGTGGTAGAATCGCCTAGATTTATATCGAAACTGTATAAACTTAATAAAGATTTTTAAATTCTATTTATTTATTTTAAATTTCTATATAAAATAAATTTTCTTATACAAAAAAATAATTTCTGTTCTACCAATTTTATTACTGCAATTTTTTTAACTTCCCTTCTCCCCAAAACCTCCACAAATGTCACTATTTTCTATTTATTTTTGTAATAATCTTGCTTTGCCTATCTTTAGTTGAATAAATTAAATGATGTCAGATAATTACGATGACTGCAAACACCGATTTAAGGTCGTTCTTATGGGTTCTCACGGTGTAGGCAAGACCAGTCTTCTCAGAAGGTTATGTAGTGACACATTTTCTGTGACCGTTCCAGAAACTCGTGGTTTGTCTGATCAGCCCAAACGGTTAAGAGTTTTCGATAAAGACATTATTCTTCATTTGTGGGATACTGCAGGTACTGAAAAGTATCGTCCCATCAATGCACTTTATATAAGACGAACGCCTGGAGCAATTATTGCTTTTGATGTGACGCGAAAAGAAACATTCAATGACTTAGGATACTGGCTAAAAGAATTATTCACAAATTCAGATGATCCTAAATGCATACTTGTAGGCAACAAAATTGATTTAACTGAACAGCGAGAGGTAAGGAAAGAAGATGCTGAAGAATTTGCAAGAAAAAACAAGCTTATGTATGTAGAGACGTCAGCGAAGGACAATGTTTGTGTATCACAAGCATTTGAGCGGCTGGGAGAGATGATTTTGGAAGAAAATATGAAATCAACTCTTTCTGGAGATAACTCGAGAAGAAGATTAAGTTCAGTAGTGAAGCCGAAAAAGAAGGGATGCTGTAATTAAGATCTGTTATAATTCATTTCGATTATCTGGCAATTTATGAGTAGATTTTATATTTTTTAAATAATTTTTTATAAGAAATGCAATCTTTTGAAATAAAATTTTTATTATAATTTATTTGATAGCTGATTCCATTATATATAATAAATTTAATGAAATTTATTGCAGGCATTCACAGATTTTACTCAATATTAATTCAACATTAATTTTCACACAAAAATTGACAAAATGGCAAATTTTAATCCACGTATATTGCTAAAAAATAAAATAATAAAATTTTATTATTCGATAATTTTATTTAACTCTTTAATTTTCCCGCAGTTTCATTCTTTATCAATTTTAATGTAGTAGAATCAAAATGAGGCATTTTTATAATAATGTTTATTAGCCCGACCGCTCCAGACACTCCTAAAAACAGACTTTGGCGCAAATTCGAGCTTTATTTTTCATTAGCACTGGGTCTTAATGCTGCATTTACGATGACATATGATTCTTATTATTTGTCACACAAGCTTGCTGAATCTGGTGCAATTGTGGGTCTAAAACAAAGTACATGGCCATGAACCAGCTATATAGATTTATATGACGGCCAGCTCAGTTCATTTAGAGAAGGTCTCCCTCTTCTATCTCTATTTGCATTTATTTTTGTCGTCTGCAGGAAAATTCTACAACGATTCACGACAAATTTAGAATCTCAACTTACCTATTATATTATTTTTGGACTAGGCTATGCAGGATACATACATGGTCCAGGTGTAATTTACTTAGTTCTAATGGTAACTGTGAATTACTTTTTAGTTGAAAATTTTGCTGGGAAGAAATTCTACTCAATTATGATTTGGGTGCTAAATTTAAGCTTCCTTATCATAACTGAACTCTATACCGGATATAGATTTGCATGGTGGTCACAAAGCCTTGCATTTTTAGACAGAGTTCCTCACGATTTACCATGGTGGAGAGTCACTAATCTTTGCATGCTAAAAGTAGTTAGTTATGCAATGGACTATCATTGGAATATTCTTAATCGTCCAACACCCACCAAAGAAAAACACAAGCTTATATGTGCAGAGTGCACAGAAAAAATAGACTGCTTAGAATACAGGACAAAGTCTCATGCTTCTCACTATTCTTTCAAAGCATTTATTTCTTATTTCTTTTACCCACCTCTTTATTTAGCTGGGCCTACGATTTCATATAATGCCTGGATTTCACATGTACAAGTTCCTCAGCAGACTTTTGATGCGAAAAGGCTTGGGATGTATATTTTGAGATTTTTGATGATTTACTTGTTATTGGAGTGGTTTATTCACAATCTTTATTTTCCAGGAATTGCCTCAAATCCTAGAAATAAAAGACTATGGGAGCAATTTAATGTTTGGGAGCTAATTGCGACTTCTTATTTAATACTTAATTGGATTTGGCTTAAATTTACCGTGATATGGAGATACTTCAGAATTTGGGCTTTATTTGACGGGATTGAATGTGTAGAAAACATGGTTCGCTGTATGTCAAATAGTTATTGTTTTGAGCAATTTTGGAGAATGTGGCATAGATCGTTTAACCAGTGGCTGGTGAGATATCTTTTTGTGCCACTTGGAGGAAGTAAATACAAAATTTATAACATTTGGGTAGTTTTTGGATTTGTGGCTCTTTGGCATGACTTAAGGCTTAAACTCTTAGCTTGGGGCTGGGGTATGTGCATTTTTATTATGCCAGAAGTTCTTTCAAAAGCTTATTTCCAGCAGCCAAAATTTGCTGAATTCAGAAAAACGCTTACCTACAACTGGATGTGTGCGTTTGCTGGAGGATTTTATATCGTTCTATTAATGATGGCAAATCTTATAGGATTTTCATTTGGAATAGAAGGGTTTTATATTGCAATCAGAGAATTATCAACACCAGAAGGCAGTTGGATGCTATTTAAATTCGTGATTTACCTCGGGTTTTGTGTCCACTTCATGTTTTTGCAAAGAAAATCTGAAGAAAAGTTTAAGGGATTTTAGATTAATATTCTTATGTTTAAAATTCTATATAAATTCCAATTAATTTTCAAATTTTTATTCTATTTAAGATGCAAGAGCATCAAAGAAGGATTTTCCAAAAGCTCCTTCCATCTCGCCACAAATCTTGCTACAGTCGCCCCATCCAGCAATCTATGATCCGCTGACCACGATGACCCTAAAACTTGTCTATCCACAAATTCCCCCTTAACTTTTTCTAATCTTGGCCTAATCGCTCCAAGTCCTCCAATTAAAACTTGTGGAGTCATAATAATAGGTGCTGTGTAAGTTCCTCCAATAGTCCCAATATTTGATAAACATATAGTTCCTCCTTCTAAATCTGCTTGATTTATTTTTCCTTGTGAGCCTAACTCTTGAAGCCTTGCCATTTCTACAGCGATTTCATAAATAGACAAATTTTGGCAATTTTTTATGTTAGGGACTATTAGTCCAGCTCTGCTGTCCATAGCAAAACTTACGTTATGCGAGGATTTCATGACAAATTCTGTATTGTTGTTGATAAAGCTGGAGTTTGCAATAGGAAAATCATAGAGAGCGAGTGACATAGCTTTGATGAAGAATGGCATAAAGGTGAGTTTTATGTCTGTTAAGGAGGTTTTTATCATTTTTCGAAGCTCGATTAAGGTGTCCATGTAGATGTCTTCGCAGTATGTTAAGTGAGGAATTTGTAAGGCTTCTGTCATAGCTTTGAACATGCCTTTTTGGATTGGTGAAAGCTTGACTACTTTGTCCTTGGCTTCAACGGTGGCAACGGCAGCAGGCCTTACAGGAGGTGTGACATGGGAGGGGCCTTCTAAATATCTTAATAAATCTTCTTTGAGAACTCGGCCTTCTTTGCCAGTGGATGGAATAGTCGAAATATCAATTCCTTTTTGCTTCGCAAGAAAACGCACTGCAGGAGTTGCAAGGACTTTTGAATGGCTTTTTGATGTGGATTCTTGTGCAACCTCTTCTTTAGAAGCAACTTGCTCATCTTCTTTTTTAGCATTTCCTTTAGGTGGATATTTTTTATCATCAATTTCGATTTTAAATAAAGGAGCACCTATAGGGGCCATTTGATTTGCGTTATAAATTTGTTCTTTGATTGTGCCATCATAAGGACTTTTGTACTCAATAAAGCCTTTGTCACTGCGTGCTTCACATAGGACTTGGAATTCTTTGACTGATTCGCCAGGTTTTATGAGCCAGTGCTGAATTTCGACTTCGGCAATACCTTCACCGGGCTGAGGGATAATGAAGGTTTCAAGCCTGTTAAGTAAAGAAGATCTTCGGAAAAACCTGCGTCCTATATTTAGTAGCATTTTTTATCCACATTAACTTAACAAGCATAATGATTAATCAAGAACACAATTATTGTAAAAATTTAAATACTAGTAAAATGCTTATTATTAAGTTTCTTAGTAAATTTTATTAATAATATCTTAAATTTTTAATTTTCAAAAAATTTTTAAATTAATCAAATCAAAAATATAAAATTTTTATTAAAATAAAGTAAATTTATTAATTTTGGGGGCTAATAATAAAACCTTTATGAATAAAATTGAACGATATTTAAGGAAAATTGATGGCAATTCTAAGCCAAAACAAGAAAAGAAAAGTAATGATAATTCTAAACCAGCACAAGAAGAGAAAAGTGAGGCTAATTCTAAACCAGCACAAAAAGTGGATAACAGATGCCTTATCTGTTTAGAAACAATTGAAAAACTCTCACAATGCACCATACACGACTGTGGACACGATCAATTCTGCTACCCTTGCATAAATCGCTGATCAGAAATTACAAATAAATGCCCTCTTTGCAATAAAAGATTTCATTACTTTTCAAGTATTGGATATTCAGAATTATCCTATATTGGCCCAGATAGAGACCCACCAAATGTAGCAGAAGAAGACATATATCAAGATATTATATGCCAAGTCTGTCGCCTATCTACAGGAGAAGAAACTATGCTTCTTTGTGATGGATGCAACAGTGGTTATCATACAGATTGTATTGATTTAAAGCATATTCCGATTTTAGATGAATGGTTTTGCAAAACTTGCATTAAAAGGAAATCTAAAGCTATGCAAAAGAAGCAGCATGAAGAAATGCAGAAAGCGGCTAAAGATGGGATAAAAATCGAAATTTATTCTAGTAAAAAGAAAAAAGCAGGTAAGAGAAAATCAAGAAAGAAAAAAGAAACCAAAATTGAGGATGCAAGTATAGATGGTTTTTTAAAAGAAGGTATGTGCAATAAGAAAGAAGTAGAAAATTATAAAAAAGAAATAAAAGAAGAAGAAGGTATAAAAATTGATCAGGCTATAAAAAGCGATGGCTTCTTAAAAGAAATAAAAAAAGAGACTGTGAGCATAGATGGTTTTTTAAAAGAAGGTATATGTAATAAGAAAGAAGCAAAAAATCATCAAAAAGAAATAAAAGAAGAAGAAGGTATAAAAATTGATCAGGCTATAAGAAGCGATGCTTTATTAAAATGAGTTAATTGCAGTAAGGAAAAAGCATCTAAGAAAACAGAAACAAAAGAAGAAGATAAAGAAATTGATTTATTAAAAGTAGTGATATGCAAAAGGAGGAAAATAAGTGAAAGCAAAGAAATGAAATTAGAAGTAGAAGTAGAAAAACCCAAAAGACCTGCGCGCACTAAAACCAGCGTGCCAGTTCAAGCAGTTTGGAAACAGCAATACATATTTTATTAAATAATTAAACAGCACTCAAAGCTCAAGCCAGCATAGCCTTAAACATAATTTCTTATTAAAATAAAGACTTTTTCCTGATATAAAAGAGGGGGGAAATAAAATGGAGGTTAAATCCAAATTTAAAACTACTATCGATCCTGAAACACCAAGACAACGACAAAATGTGTTTTTAAACACAGAATGGGAAATTTCATCAGATTTCACTCGTAAGCTGCAAATCCCAGATAAGTGTTTCACTTATCCAAATGGAATCACAATAATTAGTTCAGGCAATCCCAAAAGTGTGTGTGTTACTGAAAGAAGCACAGTTACCTACCCAATTAGTACTCCAGAACTTGGATATCATGCTAAAAAAGCCAGCTACAACTCAAACAGAGTTCATCCATTTAAATACGACGCAGACGGAAATTGTGTTAGTAGATTCACAGAAAGACCACCAAAAATTGAGACTGTTCCTATATATTCTAGCACAAAAGTCCAAGTTGTTACTCCTGTTATCCAGGAAGTCTCTTCTATAAGGCTTGTTGATGATTCTGGTGAAACACCTTATACTCAAAGAAAAATTCAAGTAATTTCGACACCTCCAGAAATAAATTTTTTGCCAGAAAATCCTGTAAAAATAGAAGAAATACCTATAATTGAGGAGCATAAGACTTCTGCTATAGAAGAAAATCCTCAAAAAAAGCCTCAGCCCAAAAAGACCAGCGAAATTTCTTCCAGGGACTCAGACTCACTATTTGATATTACTACATACAAAACCAAAAAATGCAGACTTGGCTTAGAATGTACAGGACGCTGCAATGATTTTCATTTTGAAGGCGAAAGGAGGCGAAATCCATTAGATTGCTTCTATATACCTCAGCTCTGCAAAGACATCCCAAACTGTAAAAGTGGTGACTCCTGCACAAAAGCCCATAATGCAATTGAAGTGATTTATCATCCTCAAATGTATTTGTCTCATTTTTGTCCGTATTCTGACACTTCTGTAGAATGCGTCCTAGGTAAAGCTTGCAATTTCAAGCATCTTGAGAAAAAATTAAAATCAAAATGTCCTCAAGAATTCCTAGGAAGAATTTACGAAGAGTTTGCAGGTGATGAGAATGGTGAGATTAGAAATAAAGATCAAGAGATTGATGGAAATAGAGATAATTGTGTGGAAGCAAGACAGACTAAGGAGAGACCAATGAATGAAAAGAGGGTAAATGTAGGTGATTGGGATTCTGCATAATTTACTTCGGTTAATAAACTAAATACCTTCGGTAATTTAAATTTATCCAAATCTCTCAAATCTCATATTTTCCTTAGATAGTTGGAGACATAATAAAATGAAAGTATTGGTATTCCTCACCATACTCGGCCTCGCTTTAAGCGGGTCCTCCCTCCGCTCAGTGCAATTTTCTCCAGTATCCGGCGCAACCTCCATAATCCGAGGTCTCCTCAAAGGAATTGGCTCAGAAATCACAACAGACGATATCAAGCCCTGCTTAGCCGACATAGACGACATGGTTCCAGACATTCAAGAAGCAATTAACTACTACAACCAGCACACTTCTGAAAGCTACAGAAGCTGCCTTTTACTTATTGGTCTTGCCCTCAAAGACCTTCCATCAGCCATCGACTCATGCCAAGGTGGTGCAACAGAAGCAGCAAACGTCATTTATGACGCAATCAAGACTTTTACAAACCCGTCAAGCTTCCCAGGTGATCTTACCAAAGCTTTGGTATTGGACGGAAAAGACATCAAGGTAAATTTTGCACAAGCAGTCTCGAAATGGAGCCAAAATGATTATGAAGGATTCGGATTCAGCCTTGGCCAAGCCATGTATAACGTATATGATACTCTTGAAGAGTGGAATCTTCTCAGAAGTCCATTAGGCAGTGTGACCACAAGTCCTATGGAAATAATTAAAGGATTTTTCAAAGGATTTAAAGAAGAAATTTATACTGATGACTACAAGCCATGCATGCAAGAAGTCGATGATATGATTCCTGATATAAAAGAAGCTATTGAAAGCTGCCAACAAGATACAGCTGAAGGGTTAAGAAATTGCTTGATTTATTTGACATTAGCTGCTAAAGCATTCCCAACTGCTTTAAGCACTTGTCAAACTGGAGCTTCCAGTGCTTTAAATATTGTGACTGATTTGGCAAAAACTATTATTTCCCCTGCAACTTTTTCAGATGACTTCGTAAAGGCTTTTATTTTGGATGGAAAAAACATTAAAACAGCTCTTGCGGAAGCGAAAAGTAAGTGGAGTCAGAGTGATATGGAAGGATTTGGAGAGGCTCTTGCAGAGACTTTGTATGAGATGTATACTGTTCTTGAAGAATACAATGTCTTGCTGGGATCAAGCCAATTAGATCCAGCTCTTGAACTTTTGGATGGGTTTTTGTTTGGAATAGAATCAGATATGTACAATGATGAAATCAAGGAGTGCTTCGAGGATATTGAGATAGTTAATAAAGACGTTAACACATTTTTCACTGAAATCAAGGAAGAATCCTTAGAAGGAATGGTTGAAGGCTTCAAAACTCTTGGAAACACTCTTTCTCATATTAGCAAAGCTGTTACTGAATGCAAATCAAAAGCAACTGATATTGCCGCTATTATTGCTTCAGCAGCTGAACAATTTACATCACCATATTCCTTTGCTTATCACGTCGGCAGAGCTATTCTTGTAAATGAAAAACAAATTTACAATGAAATTACTGCTGCTTCTAGAGCTTGGAAAAACGGAGAATATTACAATTGTGGCTACAACATTGGAAAAGCAGTCATGATTGTTGCTGAAGATAAAGCGATTGAGCCTGCTTATAATGGTGCATCAAAAAGAATAAAGCATTAAGCTTATTTGATTTGCATAATAAGAACAAATAATTATTTCTTTTATTAATTTATTATTACTTCTTTCGATTGAAAATAATTATCTATGGCAAATAAGCCAATTTCTATATAATTTTCTTGTTTATGTGCTGGAGTTATATTGTAGTCCATATCCTTTTTCATAAGTTTTTTGATCAAAATTTTAAGAATATCCGATCATAACTTTGAAATATTTGTTATTATTATAGATGCAGAAACATACTTTATTATAAGCATCAGTTTGCTTAATAGCTAAGCCTCACTATCCATTTATATTTTTAAACTTAACGATATTTATTTAAAATTACGCAAAACTCATACCTCTCGTCCTTAGAGGAGAAAAAAATCCTTCAGGAATCATTACATTTTTCCTTAAATCATCCATACAATCTAATACTCTTTCCATTTTATCCAGAGATTCATAAAATGAATTCCGAACTGCTAAAATTTGAAAGCTCAATTTAGGCAAATTATTCGATGGAGAGCTGCTTAGAGCTCTTTTCGATCTATCCTTATTCAGCGGAAATGATTCTTTTACTACATATTTTGCTGCATGAGGATAATTTTCTTTATTCGCGCTTGAAGGTCTTGGTTTACAGTTTACAAGTCGCCATAAAATTTCTGATGTTTTCTTGGATTTTTGTTCAGCATAAATTCCTTTGGTATTTTCTGTGACTTTTTCCATATCAAATACAGGAGGTC
>CATKHM010000479.1:0-18128 GCA_949751825.1 Blepharisma undulans
GAGCCCATTCTTTGGTTCGAATCCCTTTGATGCTTGCTTTTAACTCTTTAAGGCTTAATTGCCCATCTCCGCTTTTATCACAAAGTCTGAAAGCTTTATCGAATTTTTTCATATTTTCATCTGTGTTTCAGTCTGTGCATGCTGTCACAAATTCTGAAAATTCGATATAGCCTTTTTTCATCTGGTCAGCGCCAGCTAAAATCTTCTTAAGCTTTTTTTGAATTTTTATATCTAAATTTTTTGTTTCATTCAAGATTTCTTCTTTTGTCAACTGCCCATCCTTATTGGTATCAAGACTTTTGAAAAGTTCAATAAACTGACGATTGTCCTTCTGGTCTGTAAGATTTACTTTGAAAAAGGAAAAAATCGCTCTTGCAATTTTATCTTTGCAAGTGAAATCGGCAAGCCTGTTGATCGCTCCGTTGTTTGCTGGGGTTGAAAGCAAAGATTGATTGTTTTTAACCCATGGATGTTCTAATGCGTCTTGGACTGAAATTCTTTTATTATAGTCAATTGCAAGCATTTTGCTAAGAATATCTTTAAATTCATCAGATGTGAAAATCCAATTATTTTCATCAAAATCGATTCCTTTTTTATATTCTAATTTTAGATCCACCAAAGTTTTCCCTCTAAACGGAGGCTTTCTTTGAATAATTGAATATAAAAGAATCCCAACACTCCAAACATCAGCAAGTTGACTATAATTTCCATCCAACACTTCAGGCGCCATATAGCATGTCTATATAATTTTTACCACTTCATTCAGCTTAATTTGGTCTTCTATTTCCCAAGGATAAGAAAAACTAACAAGTTTTGAATTAATTTTTCCATCTTTTGAATCAACAATCACATGTGAAAGATTTATCCCTAAATGAGTAACTCTATTTCTATGGCAATAAAATAAGCCGCTTAAAATATCTCGAACTATATTGCATGCTACATTACAACTGATAATTTGATCATCAAGTTTTTCTAATAAGTTCATTCCTGAGACACATTCATATACTAAATATCAGCTTTTCCCTGATTCGTATACTTCACAAAGTTTGACTATATTTGGGTGATCCTAAATTAAATTTACGAGGCATTGAAATTTTTGAACTTCTAAAATAAAATTTTCTTGCATTTCCATAGTTACGCAGGACTTTTTAACCTCTTTAATAACTCTTTTTAGACCTGTCCTCTTATCAGATACCAAAGAAGTTTCCCCAGAAAACCCATAATGCAACTTTCTGACAGTTGTGAAATTTTCTCTGATTGGGGTTTTTATAAAATCATTTGAAAAACCTTTATTTTGGCTGAAAGAATTTCTTGGGCTTCTGTTGCTTCTTGGGGAATTTGAAAATGACACATTAGTTGATAAATTTTTTCATTTTGAGCCGCCTGGTGATGAACCATTTGATGAAAAGCTTCCACGGCGACTTTTTGTAAGTTTTGGGGAGCTATTGAGCCTTTTTCTATTAGGCTCTGGAGCAACTATTTTATATTCAATTTCTGCTTTCAGAGACTTTGTCGTAGATTCTTGCTGACCCTTTTCACTGGTAGGATCTGGCCTACTTTGACAACAACCCATTTCTTTATTTTATATTTGAAACTGCTTAAAACTTATTGAAATCTAGAAATTACCAGTTATTTAATTGTTATGCTGGACCTGAATTGATATAATATGAAAAAGATCAAAATTTAATTATAACAAGAAAATTAATAAAAAAAAAATTGGGTACAAGTTCAAGAAATATTATATGAAATCTAATAAGGAATTATGTCAGTAAAATTATAGGAAATTAATTTTAAATTTTTTTATATGAATATTAAATAGTGCATAAATGTGAGAATATTAAAATTATAAAATGTAATTAAAAACCATAATAATTTTTATTTATCATATTTTGGATGTAATGCTGTTGTCTTCTAATTATTTATGCAATAAGAATATATAATAAAGTATTTTTTAAGTATAAATCAATCTGTTGTTATAGACTTAATTATTTTCTAAAACTTTCATTTATTATTTCTCAAAAAACCTTCTTTAGCTTCGAGCATATAGTTCTTGCGGACTTATTTCAGAAATTTTTCAATTTCTTATTTAACATTTTTTAACAATTAAATTGACAGCACAACATATTTTATCTTCTTAGAAGCACTTGCGGTGAACAATACCAGCTCCTACTTCATCATATTCAGCCTTCGTGACCCACATTTCTTGGAAGCTTGAAAGCGAGCTTAGAATTGACCCTCCAATTCAAGTTGAGTATTTTCTTTCAGGTGGTGCAACAACATTAATTTTCACGCTTTGCGGCGCCTTATAACAAGTTCTCTATTGAGTCTTTCAGCAATTCCTGGAAACATAGTAGATCCGCCACTCATGACAATATTTCCATATAAGTCTCTTCTGATGTCGATGTCACATTTCATGATTGACTTATAAGTACTTTCGCCAATACCATCAATATCACGTCCCAACAAACTTGGCTGGAAAAGAGCTTCTGGAGCTCTAAATCTTTCGCTTCCAAGAGTTATATAGCTTCCACAAGGCATTTCATAATTTTTTTCGATTTCTGAAGAAGTTCTTGCTTTATTCATTTCTCTTGGAAGTCCAAGGCGACATAACAAAGCTTTTCTTTCATATCTCTGACAATTTCTCTTTCATAAGAGCTTGTAAAAGAGTGTCCTCTTTCTGCCATAAGTTTTCCAAGATGTAAAGTTAAATCACGGCCAGCGGTATCAATTCTTTCAATTGCGTGAGACAAAGAGTATCCTTCATAGATCGGAACAATGCTAGTGACACCATCACCTGAATCTATGACTATACCAGTGGTTCTGCCAGAGCTGTAAAGAGAAAGTACAGGCTGAATGGCAACGTAAAAAGCTGGGATGCTGAAGGTTTCGAACATAATTTGGGTCATTTTTTCTCTGTTGTTTTGAGGGTTTAGTGGGGCTTCAGTGAGGAGGACTGGGTGAGTGTTTGCTGGGACTCTGAGTTCATTGACAAAAGTGTGATCCCAGATTCTCTCCATGTCATCCCAGTTGGTAACAATACCGTGCTCGATTGGGTATTTGAGATTGAGGACGCCTCTCTTGGCTTGTGCTTCGTCACCAATATACACTTCTTTTGCTTCATCTCCTACGATGATTCCTGGCATTCTTGGACGACCGGTGATGCTTGGGAATACTGCTCGTGGAGCATCATCGCCGGATATGCCAGCTTTGATCATTCCTGAGCCATTGTCAATTACGAGTGCTTGGACGCTCTGATCTATCATTTATAAATATGAGCAGTTCCCTTAGTAAGAGAATAAATAATTTCTTTTTCAAAAGAAATATTTTCTCGAAGTATCTTCAATATGCTATCAAATTAAACTCCTAAATTATTTTACTTTCAAATACTGTTCTTATTTTAAGTTATTTATACTTGATTTTCTGTACATTTTTCACCAAATAAAAATTTTTTAAGCTCTTCACAAGAAATCGTCCCTGACTGATCAGCATCGACGACTCCAAAAAACTCAGCCCATTCTTTTACCTTAATTCCTTTTATGCTACCTTTTAGCTCTTTTAGGCTTAACTGCCCGTCCCCACTTTTATCACAAAGTCTGAACGCTTTTTCGAATTTTTTCATATTTTCATCAGTATTTCAGTCTGTGCAAGCTGTTGCAAATTCTGAAAATTCAATATAGCCTTTTTTCATCAGATCAGCACCAGCTAATATTTTTTTAAGCCTTTTTTGGATTTTCACATCTAAATTTTTGGTTCCGCTTAAAATTTCTTCTTTTGTCAATTGTCCATCTTTATTGATATCAAGACTTTTGAAAATTTCAATAAACTGGCGACTGTCATTTTGATCAAGAAGGCTAATTTTAAAAAATGAAAAAAGAGCTCTTGCAATTTTGTCTTTAGAGGTAAATTCTACAAGTCGATTTATGGCTCCATTATTGGTGGGTGTAGAAAGCAAAGATTGATTATTTTGAATTCATGGATGATCAAGTGCTTCTTGCACAGAAATTCTCTTATTGTGGTCAATTTCAAGCATTTTGCTAAGTAGATCTTTAAATTCATCTGAAGCGAAAATTCAATTATTTTCATCAAAATCGATTCCTTTTTGATACTCCAGTTTAAGATCTATCAGAGTTTTTCCTCTAAAAGGAGGCTTTCTTTGAATAATCGAATATAAAAGAATCCCAACACTCCAAACATCAGAAAGCTGGTCATAATTCCCATCCAGCACTTCAGGAGCCATATAACAGTCCTATATAATTTTTACCACTTCATTTAGCTTAATTTGGTCTTCTATTTCCCAAGGATAAGAAAACCCCACAAGTTTGCAATTAATTTTTCCTTCTTTTGAATCTACAATCACATGTGAAAGATTTATAACTAAATGAGTAACTCTATTTCTATGGCAATAATTTATTCCACTTAAAATATCTCGAATTATATTGCACGCTACATTACAACTGATAATTTGATCATCAAGCTTTTCTAATAAGGTCATCCCAAGGACATACTCATATACTAAATTCCAGCCTTTTCCTGACTCATATATTTCACAAAGTTTCGCTATATTTGGGTGATCCTAATTTATTTTTACCAGGCATTGAAATTTTTGAATTTCTAAAATAAAGTTTTCTTGTACTTCGATTGGCACAGAAGATTTTTTAACTTCTTTTATTATTCGTTTTAGACCTGTTCTTTTATCGCTCACTAATGAAGTGACTCCAGTAAAGCCATAATGCAATTTTCTGATAGTTGTGTAATTTTCTCTGATAGAAGTTTTAATAAATTCGCATGAAAATCCTTTAGTTTGGTCAAATGGACTTCTTGGTGAAGCGGAGTATGACGCATTTGTTGAGAAGGTTTTTCATTTGGAAAATCTTGGAGATGAGTCTGATGGTCCACTGCTCTCACAGTGGCTTTTAGAATGTTTAGATGAGCTTTTATATCTCTTTATAGAAGTTTGTGGAGCCACGATTTTATATTCCACCTCAGACTTTAATAATTTTGTAGTTGATTCTTGTTTTTCCTTTTCACTGGCAGGATCTGGCCTGCTTGAACAGCAACCCATTTTTTTATTATTAAGACTGTTTCTGAATTCTCGTATAAATCATATGAAATTTTTATGGATCTTTGATAGTATATGATAATGTAAATAATTAAAATGCATAAATAAAATTTATTAATAATAAAAAATAAATTTTGACAGAAAACAGTTTAATAAGATTAAGAATAAATAAATTAATAAATATGAACTTTATTTATAAAAATTATCAATTTATATTGAAAATATGCACATATATATAATAAATTCTTTGAGATCATTTATTGAAAAAATGCATTATTGATTTAGTTTTAATATTTTTAGGAATAAGTTAATTCAAATTTATAAGCTACTTGAATAAATTAGGCATTGTCTTTGCTTTCGCTAATACTGGGCTTAAGGTACTTTGATTTTTTTCATATAAAAATTGTTTCAGCTCTTCAAAAGAAATTGTCCCAGATTGATCAGAATCCGCAGCTCTTAAAAATTTTGCCCATTCTTTATTTTGAATCCCTTCAAAATTTTCCTTCAAATTTCTGATGCTCAGCTGCCCAGTCTCCCTTAAATTGAAACTATTTAATACTTTTTCTAATTTTTTCATATTTTCTTCAATATTTCAGTCAGTGCAAGCAGCTATAAATTCAGAGTACCCAATATATCCTTTTTCAAAGAAATCAGATGCATTTAAAACCTCTTCAAATTTTCCTTGAATTTTTATCCCTAAATTTTTTGCTTCATTTAGAAGCTCTTCTTTTCCTATTTTTTCATCTTTATCCTTATCTACATTTTTAAAAATCTCAATAAGCTCATAATTATCGTTTATATCTGTTGCTTTAATGAAAAATTCTCTTGCAAGTTTATTTTTACGTGCAAATTTCAATAAATTTTTCATTGTTTTTTCAGAAACTTGAGCCACAGACTGATTATTTTTTATTCATGGGTGATTCAATGCATCTTTTATGGTAATTCTTTTCTTATAATCATATTCAAGCATTTTTCTCAACAAGTCATCAAATTCACTTGATGTAAAAGCCCATACATTTTCTTCAAAAATGAGCCGTTTTTTATATTCAATTTTTAGATCTTCAAGAGTTTTTCCTCTGAATGGGGGTTTCCCTTGTACAATTGAATACAACATAACTCCAAGGCTCCACATATCACTTGCTGGCTGAGAAAAATCTCCATCAAGGACTTCAGGAGCCATATAACATTTTACCTCATTTATTTTGACTAATATTTCTAGCTCCCAAGGATGCGTAAATCCAATAATTTTAATGATTTTTCCGTATCTTGCATTCATGATGACTTTTCCAAGACACAATCCTGAATGATAAATATTGTTCTGGTGGCAGTAATTTAAACCATTTAAAATGTCACGAATTATACTGCATGCTAGCGAGTAGCCTATAGTTTCATTATTAACTTTTTCAAGCAAGCTACTGCCAGAGAGATATTCGTAAACCAAAAACCAACTTTTTCCTGATTCGTAGACTTCTTTTAACTTGACTATATTTGGGTGGTCCTATATTATTCTTACAAAGGTCAGGAATTTTTGAATTCCCAAAATAAAATTTTCTTGCACACTTAATGGAATGGAAGACTTTTTGACCTCTTTTATAGCATGCTTCAGCCCGGTTCTTTTATCAATAATTAAAGAAATATCTCCATTAACTCCATAATGCAACTTTTTTATTGTGGTATAATTTTCTCGAATTGGGATTTTTATAAAAGGTTTTATTTGGACCGGTAATTCCTTTGGAAGACTTTTGCTTGAAAAATTTTCAGACTGAGATTTTTGAGTCTTAATCCGACGAAGAATTTTTGGTGGGATTACATTTGAAAAACGTTTTTTTGACCGTTTGATATTTGTAGGATTTGCTGAAGAAGAGGTGTCTTCATTGGTTTCTGACTCATCAGAAGTACTTATTGAGGTTTTTTCATTGCGAGATTCTCTGTCCGAACAACAACCCATTGTTGATATTTTTATTAAATAATATTAAATCGAATAAAATTATTTATATTCGTTTGAAAAAGAAGTCTCAAAAGTATTTTTTAATAAAATTAAAAATACGAAGAAAATAGATGAATTGTTGGTTAAAAAATTTAAAGGAACTTGCATTTAGTTAAAAAATAAACTGGAGAAAATTCACGAAAAGCATAAAATCAAAAATATATATAAAAATAAGCTCATGTAATATTTTTATGAAATTTTTGAATGAAATAAATATTACAGATAATAAAACAAATAGCAGATTTAATCAGAGTATTTATATTGACAAGGAATTGCAAATAGTAAATGGTGAACTCAAGCGACGATTTCAAAATAAGAAAGCTTAACTTAAAATTAAATAAATAATTGCATAAAAAATAATTAAGTGCATTGAAAAATAAAAGTTGAGATTATGCGGTCTCCGTCATATAAGAATTTTATCAAAAAATATGTTTGCAATAGAATAGGACTGGCTGATCTGGCAACCTTCTTTTAATTCGAAACGAAAAATGCTAAAAATTTGATAAGCAGTAATTTTATGATATATGCGCCAAAATTATCTTTTTGCCTGCGAAACTCTCAGAACATCTTGAAAACAAATAATGGGATTATGCTCCATAATATTTAAAGAATTTGATTTAGCGATTGATATCCAGAATATTCGGAACTCAAGAAATATCAAAATATCTGAAATACTAAATAAACAACTTGTAAAAGATTATTATTTTCTGAATATGTTTAGCTTACTTAATATGGGAAAAATACCATTTTTAATTTTACAATATAAGACTAAACAGCTAAATTCGATTATCAATAATTGAATTTTTGTCAAATACAATTTTTTTGAGTTTATCAAAAGTGCTGAGTTTTGACTGATTGGCATTAAGGTTTCTATGAAATTCCCATTCTTTATCATTAATTCCTTTAAAATTTCCTTTAAGTTTCTCAATACTTAATAACCCATCTCCGCTTTTATCACAAAGATTAAATGCTTTATCAATTTTTTTGATGTTTTCATCTGCATTTCAATTTTTGCAATTGTCAGCAAATTCTGAAAGACTCTATAAAGCCTTTTTCAAAGGCCAAAGCTTTCTAAAATCTTTTCGAGATTTTCTTAGCTTCAATATACAATTTATATTATTTTTGTGTGCTATATCATTCAGCCTTAGCCTAAATTATGTAGGAGAATCTGCGAGGCAAATTTTTTATCAAAAAATTCAATTTTGGATAAGACTCGATATTTTTTGTCCGAACATGAATTTTAGATTGGAAATTTATTTTAATCATAAAAGGTCGGGGTAAAAATCTTTTAATATGGTTTTATTAGTTATTTGATTACTACAAGCTAATTAGGAAATGGCTTATATATATTAGCTGGTGAAATTTAGTAATTAAATATAATCTAAATCCTACTTTACTGGATTTAATAGGCAAATCGTTTATTTTAGTTAATACTTGGATGAACACTTAATTAGCCCCGAACAAAAATTGCTTCAACTCTTCAAAAGAGATTGCCCCAGATTGATCAGAATCCGCACTTCCAAAAAAATTTGCCCATTCTTTATAATGAATCCCTTCAAAATTTGCCTTTAAATTTCTTAGACTCAACTCTCCATTTTCGTTCAAATTAAAATTATTAAATACTTTTTCTATTTTTTTCATATTTTCTTCAATATTTCAGTCAGTGCAAGCAGCTATAAATTCAGAGTATCCAATATATCCTTTTTCAAAGAAATCAGATGCATTTAAAGCTTTTTCAAACTTTCCTTGAAATTTTATCCCTAAATTTTTAACTCCATTTAGAAGCTCTTCTTTCACTATTTTTTCATCTTTATCCTCATCTAATCTTTTAAAAAGCTCAATAAGCTCGTAATTATCGTTTATATCCGTCGCTTTAATGAAAATTTCTCTTGCAATTTTATGTTTACCTACAAATTTTAGAAAAGTTTTCATTGCGTTTTCAGGAATAGAAGTCAAATGCTGGCTATTTTGTATTCATGGATGTTTTAATGCGTCTTTTATGTTAATCCTCTTCTTATAATCATATTCAAGCATCTTTCTCAATAAGTCATCAAATTCGCTTGAGGTAAAAGTTCATACATTTTCTTCAAAAATGAGCCTTTTTTGATGTTCATATTTTAGTTCTTCAAGTGTTTTTCCTCTGAATGGGGGCTTTCCTTGGACAATTGAATACAGCATAACTCCAAGGCTCCAAATATCACTTTCTGGCTGAGTAAAATTGCCATCAAGGACTTCAGGAGCCATATAGCACGAGACTTCTTCATTGATTTTTAATTGTATTTCTAATTCTCAAGGATGAGTAAAACCAATAATTTTATTGATTTTTCCGTGTCTTGTATTCATGATGACTTTATTGAGGCTTAATCCTCAATGATAAATATTGTTCTGATGGCTGTAATTTAAACCGCTTAAAATGTCACGAATTATACTGCATGCTAGCGAGTAACCTATAGTTTCATTATTAACTTTTTCAAGCAAACTGCTTCCAGAGAGGTGCTCGTAAACCAAAAACCAACTTTTTCCTGATTCGTAGACTTCTTTAAGTTTGACTATATTCGGGTGGTCCTATTTTATTCTTACGAAGTTTAAGAATTTTTGAATTTCCAAAATAAATTTTTCCTGCATTTCTGATGGTATAGACGACTTCTTAACTTCCTTTATAACCTCTTTTAGCCCTGTTCTTTTATCAATAACCAATGAAACATCCCCATTGCTCCCACGATGCAGCCTTTTTATTGTGGTATAATTTTCTCGAATTGGGATTTTGGGAAAAGGCTTTATTTGGACAGAATTATCCTTTGGAAAACTTTTGTTTGGAAAATTTGCTGATTGAGTTTTTTGTATTTTTATTCGGCGGAGACTCTGTGAAGGAAGCACATTTGAAAAACGCTTTTTTGACCGTTTGCTAATTTTTTTTTTATAAGTCGCTGAAGAAGAGGTTTCTTCATCGGTTTCTAAGATAAATTGTTGAAAACTAAAAGAAGAAACTTTTGTAAATTTATTGACAAAAATTTTAAAGGAAATCGATTAAAATCATATATTTAAAAATAACAGTGTTTTATTTTGATTTTGGGGTTTTTATAATAAAATATTACTAATAAATACTTTAAGTGCCTTATGTACTAGTTTATGTATATTGGTAAGAAAATAGCACTAAATAAAATGGTGGAAGTTATATTTAAGATTCTGAATTTTGAAAAAAAAACTCAGAATTATATTAAATCATCAAGATAATTGCAAGCAAAAATATTTATCTTCAATGAAAAATAAGATTTATTCAAAAATTCGAGATCATTCCCAATGCATCTTAAATCATTTTATCAAAATATATTTTGGAATCGATGATACCTATTTTAAAATTGTTCGATCTGGCAACTTTCATCGAGTTGGAAGCAAAAAGGTACTAAAATAAAATATAAGCAGTAACTTTATAAAAATTAATTTCTTGCTTACAAAACTCGACAGAATTACTGAAAAAATAGTGATACCATATCTATGCTATTCGAACAACTTTTATTTTGCTAATACATATATAGAATATTCGAAGTTTAAGATATAAAAATTCCGAAAGTTAAGAAATACTAATTAAAATAATTGGAAAAGATTATTTTTTGCTAAATATTTTTACTTTACTTAATATCGAATAAAATTTAATATTTACAAATTTATTATGTATTTAGATGCGATTGTCAATAGTACCATTTCTGCCAAATAAAAATTTTTTGAGTTCTTCCAAAGTGACTGTCCTAGACTGATCGGCATTAACATTTCCAAGAAATTCATCCCAATCTTTATCATTTATTCCTCTGACACTTTCTTTGAGTTCTTCAACACTTAATATCCCATCTCCGCTTTTATCACAAAGCTTAAAAGCTTTATCAAATTTTTTGATGTTTTCATCAGTATTTCAGTCTGTACAAGCTGTAACAAATTCTGAATACTCAATATAGCCTTTTTTCATAAGATCAACATTTTCTAAAATCTTTTCGAGATTTTTTTTGACCTCAATATCTAGGCTTTTTGTTTCATTCAAGAGTTCTTCTTTAGTTATTTGTCCATCTTTATTGCTATCCAAACTTTTAAAAATTTCAATAAACTGACGACTTTCATTTTGATCTGCAAGGTTAATTTTAAAAAACGTAAAAAGAGCTTTTGCGATTTTGTCTTTTGCTGTAAATTCTACCATGCGAGTGATTGCTCGATTGATACTAGGAGTTGAAAGCAAAGATTGATTATTTTTGACTCATGGATGGCTCAATGCGTCTTTTACAGTTATTCTTTTATTAAAGTCATATTCAAGCATTTTTCTAAGCAAATCTTTCACTTCATTTGAGGCTAAAATCCAACTATGATCATCAAAGTTAAGTCCTATTTTATAATTCTTCAAAAGATCCTTAGAGCTTTCTCCTCGAAATGGAGGCTTCCCTTGGATAAGTACATATAAAATCGCCCCAACACTCCACACATCACTCGCAAACTTATTATAAACCCCACTAAGTATTTCAGGAGCCATATAGCTTGCCTATATAAAATTTACCACATCATTTATTTTAATTTGATCTTCCAACTCCCATTGATAAGAAAAACCAATTATTTTGCAATTAGTCTTCCCATCTCTTGTATCTAAAATAATTTTTTCAAGATTTAGTCCTAAATGAAAAATCCTGTTTCTATGACAATAACTTAAACCGCTTAAAATATCCCTGATTATGCTGCATGCAAGTGCACTTCCAATGCTCTCATTATGAATTTTATAAAGTAAATTGTTTCCAGAAAGAAACTCGTAAATTAAAAATCAGCTTTCTTTTGATTCATATACTTCATGAAGCTTTACTATGTTTGGGTGATCCTAATTTATACTTACAAGGCACTGAAATTTTTGAATCTCCGCTATATATTTTTCTTGGGCTTTTATTGGTATTGATGATTTTTTGACCTCTCTTATAACCTTCTTAAGTCCAGTTCTTTTATCATTTGCTAATGAAGTCTCTCCATAAACCCCGGAATGCAACTTTCTGATTATCGTATAATTATCTCTGACAGGAATTTTTAAAAAATCTTGTGAAAAGCTTGCATTTGAAAAACCAGTAGGAGAGCCAGCTGGCGAAACTCGTGCAGAAAATGTTTTTAATGAAGCCAACTGGGAAGGACTTTTTGGGGATGAAGGACTTGAAGAAGATCAATTCCTAGAATGTCGCTTTTGGGTTCTAGGCGATGAACGTTTTGCTTTTAGCCTTCTATTAGAAGCTTCTGGGGCAATTATTTTGTACTCAATTTCAGATCTCAAAGATTTGGTAGAAATACTTGATTGGCCTTTTTCACTTGTAGGATCTGGTCTTTTAGAACAGCAGCAACCCATTTCTTTTTTTGTTAAATAGGATTAATAAAATAACTCAATAAAAAAATACAGGTTGAAAAGAATCAAAAATTTTATATTTTGGAAAGGCTATACTATAGTATAAAAATCATAATTATGATTAATAAAAATAAAATTTTATAAAGAAATATAATTAAATTGTATTTTCAATTTTTTTTTGATTTTTAAAGGAAATTTGTACAAAAGTATTTTAGAAAACATATTTAATAGGTAAAAACTAGTATAAATATTTAAAAATTATTGAAATAATTACGATATTAATCTTGTCTTAAAATATCTGGAAAGCGCGCCATAACAGCTTGTGTTATTTCAAGATCTTCAAGAGACAGTAAAAGCTCTAATTTCTTTTTTAAATTGTAAAGATAATCCTCAGTAATTTTTCTTGTTCTCAGCAATCATTCATGCCAAGTGACCATGCATCTTATGTTATAAAAATTTTCTTCTTTCGCTGCTTCAATTATTAAATTTTTTGGAATTATTGTTAGAATATATTGAAAAGGCTCATAGGAATCAGTAGTCTTAAGCACAAAATGCACAAACTCACAAGTATAATTTTTGAAAAACCTATCGATATGTTTTTTTGAATGAGACTTCAATAAATTGTCTATTGCTTCATATCTTTCATCATTTAATGCTGAGAAAAAAATAGTTCTTATTGAAGAAATGTAGGATGCTTTTG
Organism: Blepharisma undulans; assembly: GCA_949751825.1. Classification (NCBI taxonomy): domain Eukaryota; phylum Ciliophora; class Heterotrichea; order Heterotrichida; family Blepharismidae; genus Blepharisma; species Blepharisma undulans. The sequence goes on from CATKHM010000479.1 coordinate 13,103, forward strand.
AGTAATGAAGATGTGTGCTGTTCTTGGAGGTGGCTGATGTATCAGGATTCATTATTTTAATTTTATTAATTAATTTAATTATCTATGAAGATTATAGAAGAATATTTATTTCTTATTTCTAAGCTCCTTTAGTTGTCTCACAAATCCTTTATTTGGATTGATAATTGTTCTTATATTTTTAACATATTCATATGCCTCATCATAACTTTTTGTTGACCTCATCATCATATATGCTATAAAAACCGCTGGGCTTCTAGATATCCCCGCATAGCAATGAATCAAAAGTTTTTCATTATTATTATAAGATTTATCAATAAACTCAATCCCCCCAGCAAGATATTTTGTAATATCTTCCATTTCAGAATCTTTTGCTTTTACATAATAATAAGTAAATCCAGGAAGTAATATAACATTTTCATTATCCAAAATTCTTAAAATATTTTTTATTCCTACTTCTTTCAGCCAGTCTTCATCAGTTGCCGCTCTATGATTTCCAAGAAAAACATTGGCCATAACCTCATGCATATGATAAATTGGCTGACATTTGCTTCATACCCCTTTAAGAACATAGCTTTTGCTTGAATAGCATTTCATATCTCCTTTTGGTAAATCATTTATTCATTCACCTTCATATTTTAAATTTGATTTGTAAAGCATGCCTGCTCCTCATCTTTTTCCTTCTATAAAATTTCCTGAGTATGTGAATCCATCTGCCATTAGCCAGGTACCTTTTCCATGAAATTGGCTGTTTTTAAATTCGCCTTCATATGATCCTCCAGTATTTTTTGTAAGAAAGCCATTACCTTCAAAGCATCCATTTGCGAAATTGCCTTTATAGCAAAATTCTTTATTGTGAAAAATTTGTACGCCATATCCATTTTTCAAGTCATTTTCGAAGCTTCCTTCATAATGCGAGTCTTGTTCGTCCATGATTCCTATTCCACTCTTTTTATCAAAAATTCAATTTCCAATGTATTTTGAGCCATTATGATATACCATTGTTCCATTTCCATGTTTTTGGCCTGATTGTCAGTCTCCATCGTAAATTCCATATTTATAATCTATCATTCTGCCTTTGCCTTCAAATTTTCCATTTGAAAATAATCCTTCATATATGAAAATGAAGGAAAATAATATTCCACACCCTTCAGGAATATTTTGGCTGTTTGTTTCACCATAATAAAAAGAGATAAAATCAGTTGTTATTGGGCCTTTTCATAGCTTATTAGCAAAATCTTCAAATTTGAAGTACATTTTGCAGCTTTCTAAGCTTTTTAAAATATTTGAATGAATTTGTGTGATGAAATAATTTTTGAATTGGAAAAAATTTGTAAAAATTTCTGGGGGATCTGTGGGAATATTAGTCTTGAATAAATCAAATGCTTTTTTAGTGTAATATGCTTTAAAAAGTGATTGGACTTTTGTCAAACATAAGTCTGCTTCAAAAGGCTTCTGATCTTTTGAATTAGATTCTAATTCCAGACCTTCATTTAAATCTAAGACTTCAGACATAATTGATTATATATCAATTATTTGCAAACTTTATTTGAAATTTCAGACTTTGATTGAAAACTGCAAATTTTTATCACAGATAATTTTATTCGCGTGTATTGGCTTACATTCATATTTAAGCATAATGATTAAAATAATTCTTTCACCTTATAAAAATTAATTATTAATTATCCTCAAGTATCCAAAATTCAGTAACTTTTGCTTCAAGTGGACAACCAAAATCAAACACCGTGATCGTTTCCCCAACATTCGGTAATACAATCTCATAAGGTTTTGCCCACGATGGATGATAAAAAACCGCCCCCTCTTTTCCAGCTTCAACATAAGAACAACATTTTGAAAGAAAATCTGGCCAAATTTCAAAATAAACAATCATTTTAAGCTCTCCTCTTAAATTCAGCTTTTCTATATACTCTTCATAAGACACTTGATAAGCAAGAATCCCCACTTTCTCCATTGTTTCTATAATATCAAGTCCCTCATGGTCAGGATCAATGAAATTTTTTGGTTTTTTTTCCCCATTCCAATAAGAGCAGTCAAAAATCCGCATTCTTCATCACTTTCAAATGAACTCAATTGGATAGGTCTTTGGTCCATTGTAGGATCAATTCCAAGACATCCAGTAAGCCAAAATCTCTCGTTGAGCCCAAAATGATTGAAATGGAAATTATTCGGAACACGCCCGAGGACAATTTCCAAGAGTTCTTTTAGTGTGGGGAAATCAGGGTCTTTGAAATTGCTTCTTCCTTCAGGAGTTGTGAGCAATATGTCTTCGTCTACTATTTTTTTAGGGCTATTTTGATAAATTGGCGTATCTGGCTCAGTTTCTATGGGTTTTAATATTTCTTCTCCATTAATAATTACTTTTTCGCATGGTATCATTTGAGGTTCTCTTTCAAAGAGAGATTCGAAAGCATAAAATTCCATTTTTTTATTATAAATTAAATTAACTTCTTTTCTTATGTAAACTAATGAAGCCTGATTTTTAAATATTTATAGAAACAATTGAATATAGAAAATTTAGAATTTTAAAATGCAATTTATTCTCTTTCTTCTCATATTAATATATTAATGGAGCCAAAGCAATGCTATCAACCAGACTGTACTAACAATGCTCAATTTAGCTGCAAATGCACTTTACCTATAATATATTTATGTAGTGTCCATCTCGGGAATCATGCAAGCATTCAAGGATCTCACAATATACAAAAAATTATATCAGAAATTGATCCAAATGCAAAACAAACAGCTCTCAATATTCTTTATGAAGAAATTGCAAAAATTGGTCTTATTAAAAAAGATCTCATAAAAACTTTTAATCAGCTATTTATATCATTAGAAGATCTTCTAAAACATGCCATACAAGCACTTGATATTAATGTAAATGATATTTACACAAAAATAGATAAATTAATTGTATCTAAAAGTGCTTCAGATTTTGAAACTGATGAATTGATAAAATTTTTATTGTCTGGAGGTATTTTTGAAAGCGAAAAATTTTGCTTTATTGATGAAAGAATGTTGAAAAATTTAGAAGCTATTAATGCATATATTGAAGCTATTAATGAGAAAATTAACATAAAAACACCAGAAGATATATTAAGAAATAATATTGAAAGCTTATATACAGAAAAAATATCAGATCAGCAGAGTTCGTTAGATTGTGAAATAGAAAAATGAGAAAAGTCTATTATGACGTGAAATTATGAGTTTAAAAATTTCCCAAAAACAAGAGAAAATTGATATTTCAAATTCGCTCTTATTGAATATTTAGTTGGCAATCCACAGAAAGCATTATCTTTGCTTAATTTTGCAATTAAATTAAATTCAAACTATTCTGATTGCTATTTTTACAAGGGATTAGCACTTATCAGCCTCGATAAAAAAGAAGAATCACTTGAATGCTGAAATTGCCTGATTCAAAAAGATAAAAAATTTTCTTTTATCAATATAATAAAGGCCAGAACTCTTTTTTATTTAGATAGAAAGTTAGAAAGCATAAAAATATATGACGAATTTATTCAAAATAATCCAGATCTTATTTTTCTCTATACTTTAAAAAATGATAGTCTTTATGATGAGAAAAGTTTCAGAGATTTGAAGATACATAGTCGTGAAATGATTAGGCTAAATCCGCAGTTTAGCGATGCACATTGCTCTATAGCATTGGCTTATATAAAGTGAAAAAAATATCAGAAAGCAGATGAATACTTTTCCAAAGCTATTGAAATTGATGAGTATTGCTATCTTTCTTATTATGGAATTGGACTTATTCTTAAAGAACAGGGGGAATATGAAGATTCCTTAGAATATTTTAATAAAGCTATTGAAATCGATCCGTTTTTTATATGAAGCCATTATCACAAAGGAATAAGTCTCCATAACCTTAATAAATATCCAAATGCTTTGGACTGCTTAAATGAAGTTATTAGACTTGAACCAAAATTTCCATATGCATACCATTACATTGGGTTAATTTTATATGATATCGGAAACTATAAAAAGGCTATCAAATATTATGACATTGCTATTAAAATCAGGCCAGATATCAGAAAATTTCAAAAAAATAAAAATAATGCACTATATAAATTGGAAGAATTCAAAAAAATTAAATAATGAGAAAATATAATTATTCATATCGATTTCTTTACAATTAAATCAAATAATCATTGAACGTTCTTTGGGCATTTAAACTTCGAATATAGAGCTTTTTAGCTTTGTGTAGAGTAGATATAAATATTTGCGAATGCTATATATTTCGAGGTGAGCTCCATTTGATATCTATACCATATATTTCCTATATACACGTCAGAATCACTCAAGCACAAAATGATTTTTCGTTGTGCCTACAAGTTTTGAAAGTTAGGAAAGAGCTGATAATTTAAAGGCCTAAAGAAAATATAAGCATATATGCAGGAAATAAAATACCTTCCTAATTAAAAAATTATTCAAGCACCAAACAAAAAAAGACAATTATTTATCAATGTGATTCTGATGGTTGCCATGAAAAGACAGTAATTATATTGGATAATTTCTAAATAATAATCAGATATATAAATGACAATAGATAAAGGCAAGGCATATTTTCAACAATAAAAAAATACACAGATCTTTACTTATTCTTAATTTTCTATTATTTTAATCTTATATTACTTTAATGCAACTCTTTATCATTCACTTTAATTTCTTTAAAAAATTAATAAATGAAACTCCCCGTACATAAAATTAGCTTGCTGAATTCTCAACTTTGCCCAAATGAATCCTTTACAAATAGTCAAACTTTTTTCAGTCAAATCGCTGGCAATCAAACAATAACCACCCAAAGCCTAGAAATCAGCAGATCAATGATATTAAGCAAAACCAGCAACGACCCAGAACTCGAACGAAATTTTAGAAAAATCTGTGCCCTCTACAATAGTCAAAAATTAACTTGCAATTCCCAATTGGCAGAAGCTTATCAAAAATATGTTGAAGCTTATCATAAAATCACATCTCTTTTTCTGCCTGGCGAATC
>CATKHM010000480.1:0-18123 GCA_949751825.1 Blepharisma undulans
TTTCTTCTTCAGGGATATCTTTACTTTCTTGATGAATAAATACAGCTTCAGAGTCATTTTCTTGTTCGACTTCAGCATTTTCCTTATTTTCAATTATGGGTACTATTGGCTCGGTTTCTGTTTGAGTATTCTCTTGCACGATTTCAGGAGTATTTTCTTCGCTGTGTTTAGTTTCTTCTTTAGGATCAATAGGCTCTTCCTCTACAGGTTCTTGCTCTGCAGGCTCTTGCTTATTGTCTTCTTTTTCTACTTTCTCTTCAGGATTTCCACTTACTTCTTCATTGGCTTCTTGAGCCTTTACTTCATTTTCAGTAATTGAATTTTCGTTCTCTGCTATTTCTCCAACTATTTCAGTTTTCTTTGTGACTGGCTCATTTTTCTCCTCACTTACTATTTCCTTCATTGGCACCACTATAACTTCATAAGTTGCCAATTCAAAAGGCCTTAGCCAATCATCTCCATTTTCTTCGTTTTGATCTCTCTTTGCAGCAAACTTCGGATAACTAGTATCCGGTCTATCATTATACACAAACTCTTCTCCTTTTTCCCATCTGCTTTTCACAGAATCTGCATCCAGAAATCCGTCAAATAATTTTTTATCCAAAATTTCAAACCCATTAACTGATAATTTTTGGTTTGTGTCCTTCAAATTCAGCACCCTCATAATTAACTGGCTATTTTTGACAACAAGGCTTGATAAATAAATATCACTGTGATTAAAACCTAGAGAGTACAGAGTTTCTCTTTTCCAATTTTTTTCTATAAGTTCTCCATCAGACCAAGGTTTGTCAGATATATAAAAATCATCTAAATTAGTCAGCGTAAAAGTATAAATATCTGCTTTTGCTTCCAAATAAGATCTCCAATAGCTTTTTTGTGATAGCTTATTTAATTCTATCTCGAAATGATAGTGGACAAATTTCTTGTCATCTACGCCTGTAGATAGTCCAAAGTTATCATCTTGGCCTAAGTTTCGATGCAGGAGAAGCTCAAAAGCACCTTCATTGACCATTGCAACTCCAATCGAAAATTTCGGAAAAACCTGCAAATATTCTTCTTCTAATTTTACAGCGAAGCCGCCTGGAGTAGGATACATATTTGAACCTTTTTTGCTTGGGCTTTCTTTAAAATACTTTCTTTCCCTTAAATCTCCTGAGTTTGAAGTTAGCAACCACTTTTCACCGCTGATATTATTGCTTGAAAATCTCACCAAAATTTCTTCGTTGTTAGTTGCGTATAGACCATATTTCCATATGAACCGAGATTGACCGTATAAAATTATTTTTTGGTAATAATAATCAATATCAAAAGACCTGCGCTGTCTTCTTCATACTACTTCTACTGTTTCCAGTATAAGTCCTTTTGATACAAGAATTTTGTCTAAGCTCATATCAGTTATTTCATTTCCATCACTTGGAGGATGGAAAATATAAGCTCCACCTCTATTTCCTGAATATGTCCAAAACACTTGTTTTAGGTCATAAGTGAAGCCTGGCTTCGCTATTTCTTGGACAAGACCGAATTCGTTAAAATTGATGGAGAAGTGCTTGTCCTTGATCGAGCGTTCTGTTTCTGATTCTTCTGATTTTTCATCACAGTTTTCGCAATATTCATTATGCTCCATGACAAATAAGGTAACAAACGATAAAGCTGGCAATGATAACTTCATATAAACGCTCTTTTTATCATCAAGCAGATTATTGACAGATTGTAATCTGATATATTCTCCTTGTCAATTTTTTAGTTGGATGAAAATATCTTTGCTTACTTCTAAATGAAGCAGGCTAGTAGATTCCCAGTTGAGAGGGTTGTAAACAATTAATACTCTATAAGGTAAGGCTAATGCAAATTTCGTCTCTGCTTTAGGAAATTTATTTTTAATGGCGTCATTTATTGCTTTTCTTGCATTTTTCTGCTCTTCTATTAATCTGCTTGTATAATCCTCTACAACCTGAGGCCTGCAAGTACCAGTAATAGCATCATGATGTAATGCAAGACTGGATTCTGCAGCAAAGAATGATTTTCCTTTGCTGAGAGCAAGAACAATTTCAGTTGCTCTGACTAATTTATGTGTATAATAAATAGTTTGCTTTAAATGAGGTCTTGTAGTGTAATATCCTGTCCAATGAGCTGGCTCCCATCCAGCTCTGTAGTTCACATAAGGCAGTAAATCTCCTTTATAAACCGAAAGCTTAGGCTTGCTATTTTTTACTGCATCAAAATACTCACTGGCTGTCGCTATTCTAATTTTCATGTCTGGATACTCACTTGACTTTTCAGCATAATCTCTTAATGCTTCAATTCTTCTGTATAATTTTTCTCCTTCATCTGAATTCATATAGTAAAAATCGTCACCATATAAAAGCATCAGTTTGTCATGCTTATAAGCTGATTTCCTTTCATTGAATAGACTATAAATCAGGCTCAAACTAAATAGATTTTACCATCTGTTAAGAATATTGTCGCTGAGAGGTCCATACCCAAAGCAATGGTTTTTATAAGGATGAAGCACTTGAGGTGGGTCATAGTGATCATACAGATTATGAGTAAACATTGTTTCATTGTGCCCAAAATTCACCCCTTCCCATAAAAACTCAATGTTTCCACCTCTTCTGAGCTCATCCCTTAATCCTACATTGATTCTGTTTGTTACCAAATATTCATATCCGAATTTGGACCATAAGCTAGGTGTCAGAGCAGAATGGCCAAAGGGATCAATTTGCCATCCAACTCTCACCTTTGTGATGCCAAATTCTTTATTAAGATATTGATGGCCAGTTTCCAGCTGTCTGATAACCATTTCAAAATCTGGGTTAGCTTCATCATTCTGCACAAAACCACCTCCAACAAATTCAATTTGTCCATTTTTAACAAAGCCTTTGAAGAGATTTATTTTCTCATCTGATTGCTCATCCATCCACATCTTTAAGAAAGAAGTCTCTGACCACACAATTTTCCTCCTTGAATCCTGTTGCAAAATGCTGACAATGTTATTTAGGATGCTTCGAGCTTGCCTATCATAATACCACTTGACAGTTTCGATCCACCCTGGGTCACAATGTGAATGTGGAACTATAAAAACTTCAAACGAAGAGCAAACAGTAAGAAGCAGAAGAAAACCCCACATTTACTATAACTAATTAATTCGCTAAAAAGAATAATTACAATTTTTCTAGTTTTATCAAAATTACTTTTGAAATCAATTCCTTTGATTGCTTTATAAAATTCTTTTATTATTTACTCGCTCAATTGATCATTTAATTTATCCTAAAAGTGAGCAGTGTCATTTAAATTCCATGGCAATTCTTCAATATACCCATAAGGATTTGTTTCTTCAATCGGTTTCAATAATACATAATTTCCCCTATTGAATCCTGAGTTGTTTTTTAGCTGCTCTCTAATACTCACCCCTAAATGCTCATTGGTGTCCAGCAACCCAAATGTAGAAATAGTGTGATTATATGACCCCATTATTTCTAATAGTCTATTTGCACCTCTTTCTGTAAACGGATTTCCTGATAGATCGCATTCAAATAATGTGGAGTTTCTTTTCAATGACTCAGATAAATTTTCACAGAAAGTATCATCAAGATCGTTGTATTGGAGATATAAAATATGCAAAGATGAGTTGAACCTCAAACTATCTGCTAAATATCGAGCTACATTAGAGATAAGCCCGTTATAACTTAAATCAAGCTTAACAAGTGTTCGATTATGCTTCAGCATATCAGCAATCAAAAGCATCTGCCTTGCCCCTAAGAAGCAATGAGAAAAATTCAGCGCTGAAAGATTTGATACTTGACGTTTAGAACTCAAGCCTGTGCATAAAGTGTCAATGCAGCTATCAGTCAGTTTTGAGTGAGGCAGTCCCACAGATGTGATTGCTTTGTTAGCCACAACAGCTCTTGCTATATGCTCTGAGGAACTTCCATCAACACTAATAGAAAAATGAAATAAATTTGGGTGCTTTCTTAGAGCTTGAGAAAAATTTATAATTGCTGTGCTGTCCGCTGACAGAGGGTTAGATGAAACACTATATAAACATTACTCAATTCATTCATATTGTGAGTCTTCTGATTTTAATATATCAACAAACTTCGAGGTAAAGGCTCTTCCTAAATCATTGTTCGATAAATTAATTCTTTTGATTTTTTTACATAAAAGCAATTCTTCTAATTCTGATTGAAATGTATCATCTAAGCCATTTCCTGATAATTCGATAATTTTAAGATTCACTAATCTTTTAACTCCAGTAACAAAATTTGCGAAATTTTCTTTTGTGAGATTTTTTCCTGCAAATCCACAGAGGCTGACTTTTGATGCCAATTGGGCTTTGCTTTGAATATTAGTGTTTTTGTTGGAGCTACCAAATTTATCTTCTTTAGTTAATTTCGGAAGTTCGAGACTCTTAACCGCGTCAAGAAATGTTTGCTCCTTTACAAGGCTTTCTATGTTTTCGGTTAGTGCTATAGGAGGCCCTGCAATTTTTTCCCATTGAAATGGGATATTTACATCATGTCCTGCAGCTTTAGCATATTCTTCTCTGAGAAATTGAATGAGTTTATCTCGTTCTGAAATTTCGTCTCTGACGTTCATAATTTAAATTATGGAATTTTATGCATTTTGACTAAGGCTTATCGTTTAAATAACTTTGAATAATCATTTTCATAAATTTATTTTGCAAATTTTTTATTTTTCGCATGCAAATATTAAATGGCAAACTTTTTAGTGAAACGAATTTCAAACTCAACTCCAATCCCAAATAGTACTGATAAACTTGAAATAGCAATCAATTCTGCTCTTTCTCAAGAAAACCTGAAACTGGCATGTGAGTATTTAGCAAAGCGATTAAAAATATCATATGACTCTAATATCCCAAAAGAAATAGAAATCCACAATATTTTAAAAACTTTTTATAGCAAATTTAAAGAAAAAATTACAAAATTTATTGAAAACGAAAATTATGAAGACGCAATTTCTTCAATGAAAACACTAGATAAAATAATTACTTCTCTTACAGAAGTGAATTTCGCAAATGAAAGATTGGACCTTCTCAATAATCTATCTGTTGCATATAGAAAATCCAATAAGATAAATGCTGCTAATGATGTAGTTGATAAAGCGCTAACACTATTTTCCATGCCTAAAGTTCAAAAAGAAACAAAAACTTCTATTCTTTTAAACAAATGCTCAATTTTATCAAGCCAAGGTGAGCATGAGGAGGCTCTTTTATATTCAAATAAAGCTAAATCTTTAGCAAAATCTGATCTTAAAGAGCATAAAAATAGCGAAAAATCTCAACAAATTACTCTTCTAGCAGTTGCATACCATAACTGTGGAGTGGAAAATGAGCACTTAGGAAAAATTCGCAAAGCACTTCAGAATTACAAAAAGTCAATTGATTTTCTATCAAAAAATGGCACAAAGGAGCATTCATCAATGCTTAACACATTTAAGAAGCTTTTTGAAGAAGTATCGAAGCTTCATTCTACTCATTCGGCTAAGCATAGCAGAGAGTTTTCGTTCCCTATTATTTCAGATACTAAAAATACTAAAGATCTCTCAAGAAAAGCAGCAAAATCATCATCAGCACCAAGAGAAAACTTAAAATCAGCATCTACTAATAATTTGATACAAAAAAATCGTGTTGCAAATATTTCACCTTTATCGATAGAAAATTTGTGAGAAGAGTCTGAAATAAGCGAAACTTCTAGATCAAATGCCTTGCTCGAAAAACCTCCAATAAACAGAGGAATAGCAAGGGTAAGAGGTGGAAGAAGAAAAGGTGGAATAATAAGCAGGGCTTCTAGTAGTAAAAACAGCCAAGAAAGTATTGAAAGAGAAAAGCCAGGCACAATTAGTAGAGATTCCAGCAGAAAAAATAGCTCTGAAAGTGGAAATTTACCAAAACCGAAGCCTGGAACGATTGTCAGAATTGGGCAAAGCTCTTCAAGTTCTAGACTACCTGGAAGTGATGTAGTCACACAGCGTGAAACTTATGAAGAAATTGATCGATTTTTTGCAAAATCATCACAAGAATTTATGAATGAAGAAAAAGTAATTTTTGAGCCTGAAAAGCCAAGAGAAATACCTACTTTTAAATATGAAATGCCTAAATGGTTTGATTTAAATGAAGAAGTGCCTGCATTATCAATAAGCCAGAATAAAGATTCGTATATTGAAAAAAAATCATCAAAAAGCAAAAATCTCCAGGAAGTTTCAAACGAGCTTGGAAAATCAAAAAATTTATTAGAATCCTTAAAATTGAACAACTCTGACCTAAAGCTTAATTCCTCAAAAGACGAAAAAGCTCCATACTTCACATTCCAAAAAAAAACTCCAAGAGCTCAACTAAAAATTCCTGATTTAAACAGTTCAAGATCAGACTCTTTCGAGATAAAAACTCAAGAGCCAATAAGTGCAGAGCCAACAAGACCCAATCTTTCTATCGGCAATAATATGGAAATTCAAAAAATAGAAGTTTTTAATAGACAAGAAACAGCAAAATTCAAATTGCAGCCTAAGATTTTTAAGCGTGAAAATAAGACTGTCTTAACCAAAGATGATTTAGAAAAAATGAAAAAAGCAGCAGTTTTAATACAAAAGCATTTCAGGAGACATATAGCACAAGACTTCTTAAATATCAGCAAAAAATATCAAAAGCAAAAAATTCTCCTCAGAACATGTAAAAAAATACAAAATACTTTTTACAATATTATTATTTTCAAAAATCAAAATCTAATTTCCGCTAAAGCTTCTGAGTTTGGAAATCTTACCAATGAACTTATATATACTGTTCCTGAAAATCTGAAAATATCTCCTAGAGAGCTTGCTGACAGACTTGACGTTGATGGCTATCATGCCCTTTATTTGCCTGAAAAGGAAGCCAATAATACTGATAACATAAGATGAACGATGGTTACAAGAATAATGAAAAGAATCCAAGATGCTGGGTATTTATTTCAATTCTACTTAAATGAAAATAGCTCGAAATTAATGATAAAAGCTCATGAACTTGGCAAAAATCTTGAAATTTGTTCGGTATTTGAAGAAGATATAACTCATCTTAGCGAGCAAGATCTTATTACATACCTAAATACAGAAGTTTTAGAAAGAATTGATATACAAAATGAAAGAATTATTTTGAATCCAAAAATAGATATCGTTGATAATGAGCTACCTAATCTTAATGATTTCGATGAATCGAAAATAGTAAAAATACAAAGATTATTTAGGAAAAAAAATTCAAAATCTAAGCCCAAAGCTGAAGTTGAAGTTCCAAATGCTCAGCCAAGCTCATTTATTGCTGAATTTCTGAAATCACAAGCAGTAAAAGATTTAAAATTCCAGAAGTTTGGATTTTCAGAGGAAAACGAAGAAATTGAGCACCAAAATTTTCCTAAGCCTCAATTTGGAAATCAAAATGAAGGTGAAAATCAGCAAGAAATGGAAAAAGAAAGAAAATTTACAAGGCCACAAATTGAATTGCTTACAGAAGATGTATTGATCAGAAGCCAAAAAGTATTTTTTAAGTGTGTATATTTAATAAGCCTATACAAAGAATCAATGAATGGAAATGAATATATAAGAGCAGATGCTTTTCCAACTAAAAAGCTTCCAAAGCCAACAATGGCAATGATGAAATTGAGAGAAATTTGTGAAATTCTTGAATTATGAGAAAACTCGGAAGTTTATGATCATAAAGAAGAATTGCTGAGACATATTGACTTAAAACAAGGCAAAGTAATCATAGCAAGCCAGCCTGTTTCTGACCCAGTAAGCAAAGAACTATTATTTACAGGCGAAAAAAAATTAAATACAAATTTTAATTACCAAGTGACATTTTATGAAATCAAGAGTGATGAAATAAAAGAAAAAATCTTAATAGAAGCTGCAACTCTCCAAGAAGTCATCCCTATCCATATCTATTTATCAATTTCTAAAGAAGAAATTGCGGAAATTCTCGAAATTAATATCAAGGATGTATATAAACACTTTGATAAGTTGGCAGACTTATTATATCTTGAAAACTCAGAACTTCATATAAATAAGAAAAAGAGTTCAAAACTACCTCCAGCGATCTTAATAAGCTTGCCTACAATCAGAAACTATATAAATGCATCTACATCAAGCAGCAAATCAGGCAATATTGGGAGTCCAAAACTACCAGACAATTTATCAACCAATACTTTCCCACTCCCTTCTCCAAATACTCTAGCAATCCCTTCTGTTAAAAAGAACAAAGAAAAACCTCAAAACCATCCTATTCCCCGTGAAAAATTGATTTCTTTCGAAGAAAAAGCAGCCATAGCTATTCAAAAGTTTATTCGGTCTAAGAATGCAAGAGAATTGAGAAAGTTGCTTTCTATGAAAGCCTATAGAGAAAATCATAATAAAATTTTAGGCCGAGGTGTAAGATTTATCAATGGCATCGCGTATATGATTACTGTATACTCTACAAAGAAAGGGACTTTGGTAGAAGTTAGAGATATGGACCAAGGCAATTTGTTGGAAAAAATAATTGATCCATTGAATTATATTTTTGGATTTTCCAAGTGTAAAAATATTAAAATGATAATTGACTCTTTGGCAATATCAAATGGTAAACTAGCGTTCTTACGCAACTATAAGAGACATGAGAATATCAATGTACAAAATAGAGACTATTCTTATTTTGAAAACGCAGTTGATGAAGGCTTGTCCTTAGAAACAGCAACTTTGAGGCTTCAAAAATGAATGAGGATTGTCTTGGCTAAAAGACTATTAATAAGAAAAAGAAATGAGGCAACCAAAAAATTGATAGTTAATAAGAAAAAAACTATAGGAGGGGAAGATTACATGGTAAGTATTTTTCAAACACAAAATGATTATATAGTTGAAGTGTATACTACAAATAAGCAGAAAAATAATCAATGAATGTATACTAAAACCTACTCTTTGGAAGATCTTAAAAATATATACGGAGACATTGACACAGAAAATGTTTTCAGAGAGATTGAAATTCAAAACAAAAAGTTAGTCTTAATCAAGCCTAAATATTTTGGAGGCGGTGCTTACTCCAAAGTTCAGCGAAATAGAGGAGGCTCAAATAGAATTGATGAATCTTCTTCCTCATTTTGCAGTATTTCTGATGAAAAATTAATAATGACCCAAGAACGAGTTCTGAATTTCAAAAAATGCATAGTGAATATTGGCTTGGATAAGCGGTATAACCAAAAAGCTAACAAAGAATCAGAAATGATTATTTTTGATGTAGCTCCAGTATCAGACGCGCTCTCAAGAAAGCAGCTTTCTGTTGATATAAATACTGCTTCTGAGAAAGTTGGGATACCAACTCAATGATTGATACCTTTGTGCAAATACCTCCTTGATAATTGCTTACAAGTCGGGGAGTACAGCATCAATTTGAACATGGATGTGGCAAAAATGGATATAAATTTAATGGCTACAAAAATACAGAGAGCATATAGAGGCTGAAAAATTAGAAAATTAATAGGGAAAATTGCGACATTGTCTGATGGTAGGCTGATTGCTATGCATAAAAAAAATATCCATGGGAAAAATTATATGATCTATGCATATGCGCAGAATAAAAGAATAAAGATCGAAGCTGAGTGTGGAAAAGAAACAGTTGCAATGTATTTGGATGCTGAAATATTAAAATCTATAGGCGATGCCACCAGGAAAAAATTTTTGGAAACTAGGATTTTCCCATATATTGGAATTCATGACCAAGGAATTCTTCGAAAGTTATATTTTGAGAAAAGAAACACTGCTGCTAATCCCAATGTTCCTACAACTTCAAGCCAATCTGTGCTTAAAACTGAACCTGAGCCTCAAAAAACTCTGAATTTGCCCAATATTTCTAAGAACCCAAAGCATCTTTCGCAAGCTATCTCATATTTTAACCAAAAAGCTACAGAAATGGCAAAGTTAGAAAATTCTGGCGATGTGATAAAGCGGAAAGGCCAAAATCCAAGGCAAAAAGATGATAAGAAAAATTCTCGGGAAGAGATGAAGTACAGTAGAAGCGGGAGCTCTGTAAACCAAAGTTTATCTTCAAGTCGCAATATAAACTCCAGTGTCACTAATACCTTTTACTTATCAGAACCTCCCAAGCTTCTATTCCAAACAGTTTCCTCAATCAATAAGCGTCAATTGTCTATATCCTTATATGGAAGTTCTGATGGAATTTTGGTGGAAACTATAGATCCGAAAAATAAAAAGTTATCATTGCAGCTGGAAACATCAATTCCACCCAATACTCCTGAGCAAGTAATTGAAAGAATTTGTCGAGATATAATAGCGCGGTTATACATTGACAAAAGCACAGGAGAAGACATGCTTGTTTTAGGTCAAGGAGAAGTGATTTATAAAAAGAGACAGCTCATTTCAGATAGAAGCTTTTTAGTTTCTGGAATAAAGCGGCATGATGGGATCACTCTTACAGCTTTTGACCCTGGGAGCAAACTGATTCTAGAATGTAAAATAGGCAAATCTGTATGAAACGAAGAAAACCTGCAAGAAGAGCTTGAAAAAGTAGTGAAAAAATTAAAAGTTGTAAAAAGACTTGGAGATGACGTACTAGTTTTAAATCAGTAAAAATATTGTCCATAGAATATAGCCTTGTTTTCTAATTAAATAATATTTTTTCTTATATAATGGAAACAAAATGAAAATAATAATCAAAAGAATGATAAGCCGAATTGATCCAAGAAACAATTCTTTAGTCCAAAAACTAATAAACGATAGAGTTATTAAATCAACTCAAGTTGCAGAAACCATGCGCTCTATTGATCGAGGATTATTCATCAAAACAGCCGATGAAAGCATTTATTCTGACTCTCCACACTCAATTGGATACTGTGCAACTATATCGGCTCCTCATATGCATGCATATGCTCTTGAATGACTCAAAGATTATCTAACTCCTTATTCTCATGCCTTGGATATTGGGAGCGGGTCAGGGTATTTAACACTTTGCATGTCTGCAATGATGGGATTTACCGGCAAGGTCATAGGCATCGATCACATTGATAAAATTGTGGATGAATCCATACAAAATATCCGCAAATCCCATCCCGAAGTTTTGGCTGGTGGTGCTATAGAAATTTATACTGCAGATGGCCGCAACGGATATCCATTATATGCTCCTTATAAAGCAATTCATGTTGGAGCTGCAAGCGATGGGATTCCACAAGCTCTTTTAGATCAACTTGATGTTGATGGAAGAATGGTGATCCCAGTTGGGCCAGCTGGATCTACTCAGCAGATAAATATAATTGATAAAGAAAAGAGCGGTAAAGTAAGAATTAGACAAGCTTTGGCAGTGTCCTATATTCCTCTCTGTGAAAGAGAAAAGCAATGACCTCGAAGAATGTAATTTTATTTAATTATAATAATCATGGAAAAGACGGAGTGGCTTTTGCAGAATTTAGATAAACTTGACGATGAGCAAACAGCAGAGGCATACAAGCTAATGGGAAAAACTCTTCTTCTGCCTTTTTGTGGAGCCTACGCAGTCACAGTGATGGCATTTAGCAAGCTAATTACCCCACGCATTATGAAATGGCCTTCATCCTTGCATTTAGTGCTGAGAGTTATGGTGCCATTATCTGTTGCAACTTATTCTATAGGAGCTTCAACTTATTACACACGTTCTATGTACGAGAAATTCTACGAAGATTTTCATGCTAAAGAAAAAGCAAAAATTGAAGAAGGAAGCAAAGTAAACTAAGTCAAAAAATCATTTTTATACAATTAACATATTTTGTTTTGTTAATTATTTAATTTGTAGTCGTTGATGTCATTTCATGCTCATAAAGTGACTCCTTTAAAACATCTTTTCTCAAGTGATTTTGATTTTTTCAGTAAATTACATAAATAATCAAATAAAGAAGCACTACAAATCCCATGACTGCTTCAGCATTTCCAAAATCCATGCTTTCCGCAAGAATTCCTGATAAAGGAGGCCCACAAATTTCTCCGAAAAATATAGCAAAACAAAGCAAGCCTGATAATGAGTCAGAAATTTGAGATTCCGTATATTGTTTAAGAACTTTTACAGAATTGTCTACCATATCAGGAAGCACAGGAAGGTTGGATAAGCCAAGACCAAAGCCTAAAAATCCTCCTGCCATAATAACAACCCATAATTTATGGGGCATGAATAAATACTCCCATGGTCCCACATGAAAATTCGCAATAGAAATAAAAAAAAGCCCAATGCTCATAACAGGTTTTCTCTCTAATTTGACAAAGCTCAAAGCAATGACAGCTGCCCCATACGCAGCTGACGGCAATGAGAAAATGACCCCCGACCAAGCAGTACTTACCCCAAAGGACGCAAGATGAGTTGTCAAGGTCGGATACAGAAAACTCATGCTCATTATAGAAATAATCTGCACTACTCCATTAAAAGCGACAGTTGGGATTTTGGCTAGCTCTGATAGTTGTATTTCATCTCTGTTTTTATTATATTCTGCATCTCTTGGGAGCATAGTGTATATAATTGGGACAAAAATTAAGAAAATAATGCCATAGGTAAAAAAAAGAAAAGAAAATCCTCCAAGGGAATAGAGAGCTGAGCCTATTAGAGGTCCTGCCAAAAACCCCACTCCTGCTGTTGACTGAACCAGCCCAAGAACGGTTTCCATTCTTTCAGGATATGTAACTGCTACTATTGCAAACGTAGCAGTTGTGTTAGCTCCTGCTCCAAGACCTTGACAGAATCTAGCGATCGTTGAAATAACAATAAAAAATTGCCGACTCATATGAGGAACAAATCCAAATGCAATCATTGCAAAGCCCTCACAGGCACAGCCAAATACAAGTAATTTCCGTCTTCCTATTTTTGATATGAATTTTGCAAAAACTAAAGATGATAAGCTTGCTGCAATTGGATATCCGCTGAAAATTATTCCCACTAAAGAGCTTCCTATTCCTTTACTATTTGCTTCTGAGGGGAAAAAAGGTGCCAAAATAGAATAAACTGAGCATGATAGCACTTCTGTCAATATTAGTGCTATTAAGGCAAAATCCATTATAATTATTAAATTTGTAATTATTTGAAGAGATTTTTGTAAATTTCTTTTTCTCGGCTATAACTTTGCTTCATAATTCCTTTGATTCTTTTGATTTCAGTCTCTATCACTCCTCCCATCTCGTTATCACCTTTTTCTTGGCTGACTCTTTTGGCTTCTTTGAAGTCTTCCAAAGCCCCTTCGAGGTTTTCCAGCTCTTTTCTGGCCAAGCCTCTTCTATATAATGCCTTGATATCTGCAGGGTTCATGTCAAGAATTTTATTAGCGTTTGCTGCAGCCTCATGCCATCTTTCCAGTTTCAAATTGCACAGCGTGATATTTCCCAGCAAAGCATTTCTTATCTAAATAAAAAATACAGGTCTAAATTTGTGTGGATCATCAGTAATAGGATCTATTGTAGTATTTGCAGCTTCATATTTTTCAACTGCACGGTCATATCTTCCCACCTTAAAAAGCTTATTGCCAGCTTCTTTGATTCTCAATGCTTCGTCAGCCCTATCCTGTGTAGTCATATTATAGTTTGTCCTTCCCATTTGAAACGATACAAGCTTTATATAAAACTCAGCTGAGTGTTGGTTTTCTTTTGCATAGGTATCAAAATTATACTTCTTATCCAAGCCATCATTAAGATAATTCGCATGAAGTCCCATCAAATTGCATTCGACTTTTACCAAATCTCCTTCTTTCATCTGCCTCAAACAATGTGTTCATAGAGAAGGCACTTCGTCTTCATCCATTATCATTTCCAAAGGCTCTTGATCGAAATTTGTTAGGACAGTTTGTCCTTCTATGTCTAATTTATATAAAACTCTCACATGTGCATTTGTATTGGGGAGATCTTTTCCTGCTCCTTCTTCTATAGTTCTCTTATAAAAACTGCCATCAAGGTACATATCTTCTGCTTTTCTCATGTCAATGACTTTTATGTCTACCAAAAAGTCAGCTTCTGTGACTGGGTTTGGCATGAACCTTTCGAAATTGTCACGGAAATATTTATTGTGGATTTTCAGCTGGGCTTCTTCTTTAAGTTTCATTGTCTTGAGGATTTCTATGAGGGCGTCAGGGACATTTTCAGGAACGATAACGAGCTTGAGGTTTGGCTCTTGGAAGACGACTGATCCTTCTTGACGAACTATGATATCAATAGTAATGTCATCTTTATATTCAATTGTATCATAGCCAAAACCAACTTTTGTGATAGTTTTAAAGACAGTACCGTTACTAAACAGATCTTTTTCTTCTCCAACCACGTCTTTTGGGATCTCTGGGTTTCCAGAATTTTCTTCGGAAGTGTTTTCGTCTTCAAATTTATTTTCTTCCATAATAAATTATATAATCAAACTAATAAGATTAAAGATTTTTAATAAACAAAATTTCTCTACTGTGAAGTTTCTTCATTTTGTTCTTCCGTTTTATTGATTTGGGAAATCGTATCGAATGTACATGTCAATAACCTCCTTAGTGTTTGCAGTTCAATAGCTGCGATATTTGTCAATTTCAGCTTAGAATTTTCAGGTTTTAGTTCTTTTATGATATCTCTAATTTTCGCAGTCCTCAGATCATATAAATCCTGAATAAGCCTTCCTATAACACTTTTGTGTTTTATATCTTCTTGGGCATGGGTTAAAAGCATAGAAGAGGTTTCCAAATAATGAAAATCAATTTCAGCGAAGCCCTCAGTTTTACGCTCGACCTCTACTTTATTGCTGAGAACTTCAAGGTCCATTCAAGAAGGAGGGACAATTTGGCATTTATGCTGCTTTTTCAAAAAAATTGCGAGTCATATTGGAACATCCAGAGGAATCGAAGGGCGAAATGGACCAAATTGGCCACATAGTAATATTATTTGATCTTCTCTGAAGTTAGGGACTATTGTGATTAATTGGCTTTCAGCGAAAAATTCAGTTTCTGCCATAGAGAGCTCTATTTCCATTTCCCGCTAATTTGATAGAATTATCATATTTTACTAAGGAATTAACTCCAAATATTTGCATTGAAAAATGATAAAATCTTTCAAAATTCTGATATATTTTTTAAGTAAAAACACAAAAGCCTCTATTTAAATCAAATAATTATTAAAATAATATTGATGATTGCTATTATATCAGAACAAAATCTTATTATATATAAATTTTTATTAACTCATTATAAATAAATTCACAGCAATGCTTTAAAACCACAGTGATGTTTTAATTTCTCTCATTTCAAGAAAAGCATCATTAATTTTTTCCAACAATTATCAAATGGAATTTAATATAATGTTTTATACGCTATTAACTATTCTATATGATGGTCTAAAAGAAAGTGCCCAAAATCCAATAGATAAAGACGATTTGCTAGAAGAAATGACTTGAGAAGAATACGCTATGAATAGTTTTGTAGCAGTTATATGTGTTCTGACCGGAGGATTGGTCTCCGGTCTCACAGTTGGTGTAATGGGCATTGATGAAATTGATCTTCTTCTGAAATTAGAAGTCGGAAAAGAAGACGAAAAACGGCAAGCAAAACAATTAATTCCTTTAATTAATCAGCATCATTTAGTGCTCGTAACCCTTTTACTTGCAAATGCTATCGCAATGGAAGCTTTACCTTTAGTTTTAGATGAAATGTTTGACAAAATAATTTCTGTACTTTTATCAATTGTTTTCTGTGTGATTTTTGGAGAAATTATTCCTCAAGCTTTTTGCACTGGGCCAGATCAAATAAAGATAGCATGCAGAATGGTGCCAGTAATAAAAATACTGATAATTTTATTGTTCCCGCTTGGATATCCCATATCAAAATTTTTAGATTTAATCTTTGGAAATGACCATTCAACACACAAGCTAAACAACGAAGACATCAAAGCACTAATTGCCTTGCATCAGTCTGAGGCTGAGTCCCCAGCAAAAGAAGGCCATGGACTGGCTCCAAGTCAAATCCGTATGATACATGGTGCGATAGACTTATATAAAAAAATAGTCAAAGATTATATGATTCCCCTCGAAAAAGCTTATCATGTGAGCAGTGATTTAATGCTGTCCAGAAAAGCTGTAAAGGGTATTATGAAGCAAGGATATTCAAGAATCCCAATTTTTAAAGAAGGAAATAATCATGAAATCATAGGAATTTTATTGACAAAAAAATTACTATGTGCAGATAATCAAAAAACAATTGCTGATGAGCCGTATCTGATGAAGCAGCCTTTAAAAGTAAAAATTAATGACTCAATGATGGACTTATTAGGATTATTTTTGGCTGGAAAAAGCCACATGGCTATAGTAATGGATGGAGCTGTTCCTGTAGGACTAATTACTCTTGAAGACGTAATGGAAGCAATATTAAAAGAAGAAATTTTGGATGAAGAAGATCATGATGAAATCATCAAAGTAGTTGCGGCAGCATTTGTGAAATCTAGGGAAAAGAGGGGAAATTTGTTACAAAAAGTAGTGAAAGGAAGGAGAAGAAGCTTTTCAAAGGTGCATTTAAGGATAAAAAGCTTATAATAAAGAATGAACATTTTTCATCATAATTTATAAATTAATTTTGAAAGCAGTTGCATAGATCTTTAGAAAAAATTAATGGATGCCAATGTTTCATCCAATTAATAAAAATTTTACATAATTCAATTATCTTTTCCACAAGCTCTATTTCCAATAATCTCTTAATTTCGTCTTTATATAAATTAATGGATCAATAAATGTCACCTCTGCTTTAATTTTCCATCTCAATAAAATTTTCTAAACCCCTTTCCTCTACTCAAGCTCAACATTATTTCCTTCTATCCCCTTCTAATTCCTATCCATTATTCTCATACTCACACTTAAATATCTTCACACATCACTAATACTTAAAAATATGAGAAGTCCAAGGAAAAGAAGCTACTCAAGAAGCAGTTCCCGCAGTTATCGTCGGCATCGGAGATCTCCCAGCTATGACCGTCATGGCCACAGGCATAGTAGGGATCGCTATGATAGCTATGAACGCCATCATCGCCACAGATCGCCGCATGGCTCAAGACGTGGCGGGATTTCAAACCCTCCTCCAGACCACCCAGAAGCCAATCCAGGGAATAACATCTACATTAACAACCTATCAACTGATACTAAAGAAGACGAACTAAGAGAGATCTTCAGTAAGTATGGGACTATCAAAGATATGAGGATCATCAAGGATCCGTTCACTCAGGAATCAAGAGGCTTCGGATTTGTTACCTATGAAAAAGTTGAAGATGCAGGTGAGGCTATTAAAAGTTTAGACAAAACTGAATTGCAAGGTAAGGTAATTAGAGTGGAAAAAGCTAGAAGAAGTAAGCCACATGAGCCAACTCCAGGGAGCTATAACGGGCCTCTTGCAGCTTCAAGCAAATATAGAAATTCTTATCATAGAAGAAGACGCACTCCATCACCTCTAGCTCGCTCTAGAAGAGATCGCTCAGTATCTAATTCTCAAAATCGCTAAATAATTTTCTCCGCCAGCTCTATTAATTTTCAACAATATTCTCAGCCTAAAGGAAGAGCGCTCTTTCTTACTATTAATTCTCCATCTACTCCATAATAAAAATGCGTCTTCTCTCAGCACTTATCGCTTAATTATAAACAAGACTATTTTGATAATAAATAGATTCTAAATAGCACACTTGGAATGAATCTTTCTATTTTGAAAAGAATTCAGCCTGATGATGGTGGTTTGAGTGATTAATAGTATGAAAAATTATGGATAGTTACAAAATTTAAATTTAAAATTATGAAAATAACTGATGAGTAAATAATGAAATGAGAAGAAAGAACTGTAGTTTTTGATATTAAACTGTTTATTTTGATATTTATAATCTGCATGCTATATGAGTAAAGAGATTTGGCAATTTTAATAAATTTTTATATGCAGAATTCGCACCATAGTTTTTTAAAACAATGACAAATGTTAATGACCTGTTACCTTGCTAGATTTTAATAGATTGATTAGAAATTCTGGATAAATGTCTATGCTAACAAATTAATATAATTTTATAATGGAAACTAGGCCAATACCAGATCTGATAAGAGACGCAAATCAATTCTACAGTACATTTTATTTAGATGAACAAAATTTTACAAGAGCT